>BQNB010022723.1:0-14913 GCA_026074375.1 Tanacetum coccineum | reverse complement strand
ATTATCCATGCAAGGGGTATATATCGTAACTTTCTGAAATTAATAACTAGAAGGGCTGAATGTGTCATTTTATCAAAGTTATAACTATAGGGATCTATTATGTCACTTTCTAAAGTAAAAGGTTTACTTTGTATATCTTTTAAACTTAAAGGACCAAAGTCATAAAAGTGCAAACTCCGAGGGTATATTTTGCCACTTTTCATTCTCAATGGTCTAAAATGTAACATTTTAAAAAAGTATAAAAGCATGTTTAAAACCTTACAAGACATAACTTTAATTAACGCTTGTCGTGCTTAACATTTCCTGATATTAATCAAAACACTTAAAACCGATTATATCGTATCACAATACTAGGGAGCTTCATATTACGAGGTTTCATCTTGGTATTACGTTCTGACTGAGTTGTTGGGTTTACGATTTAAAGTGCCCTAGATCATCAAACGTTTACTGAATGACCTCTAACTTATGATGGCCCGAACAGTGATACAATACTCCATAACAATTAAATCAAAGATGATATTTATAACAATTGAACTAAGACTTGACATATTACCCCCGGTTGCGTGTGACGAAGCCGTTACTTTCATTCCATATACCTTTGCTATCACTCAGATTCCCTATACTGTTAAGGTGAGTTCAAAGCCTCGCATTTTAATATTTCAAATGTTTTATAAACCCGCGAGGGGGATACATGTTATAACCATGAATGCAATTGTTTTCTGTATGCTATTCTGATTTATTATTGCCTACGTAACTATTTGCCTTTAAGTCCCCAATTTCATGAATCGTTAATTACTCTACGGGGTGAGCACGAATATTGTGAATAGATCTATTTGGGTTGGACTCCCCGTGGGTGTACCCAGTAAGACCGGTAACCAATTGCACATCATTTGATTATAACCGCGGGTGTTTTAGCAAAGGCACCCGTTGGGGCTTTAATGTATCAAACATATCCCAAGGCTTCGGATTCATGAGCTAATCGCAATAATATTTGTTTTATAATGGGTGTATAACAACGTAACCCAATATCGAATTTGCATTAAAATTATTTAACTTAAACCTATGAATATCACTCAACCTTTGTGTTGACTTTTTAGCATGTTTTATCTCAGGTAACTAAGCAACCTATGGCACGAAGTGGCGAGGACTTGAAGATGGCAAAACCGTTATTATTCAAACTTTGTATTTTAGATTTTGGGACCTCTTGTTTGTAAAAACTCTAAAAAAATAATGAATGATAACTAAATTTTCAAAAATGACTCTTTTTGATTCGTTTTCTATGATTATGACTTTTGTACCTTGAAGTAACACCCCTGATTAGCTTCCGCTGCTATATGTAAAAATGGGGGTGTTATAGAGAATATGTTAAGTTGAGTTGTATAGATAATAAGTTTCTCTTCTATCTAGTAATTGCGGATACTTAGTATTGCTTTTATAGAGGTTGCTCGTTTGCTTGGTTGTTTGTTCGGATTTCCTAAGTCTAAGCTTAGCATCCCTTCATCATACTTTGTTAGTAAGGATACCTGATTTTTCCTATTCGATGTCTCGATGTATATTGGTTGTTCGGAATCTGCTCTTTCAGATATAGGCGCGTTTTGTTAGTTCTTTCATTGCATTTACTTCTCGTATGAGTATCAAACGTTTCTTTTAAGCACTAATTGTTCCTAACATATTAGTGTGTATCGTTACTCCCTTGATTGTATATCCCTTGGTTTTCGTAACTCATTGGCGTGTTAGTATCGATGCTTTTAGGTTTGCGTTGTCGATCGTTATTTTGGATAAGACCGTACGTTTTCTTTTGGGTACGTAATGTCTTGCATGAGTTTTCTTGTACGAGTTCGTTTGATTCTTTGTTGAGTATATGGTTCCTGGTATTTTCTTTCGTTTACAAACAATAGAATTGTGTTAGAGTCTGTACGGTGTTTTACGATCCCTTTTGGTATTTTGGTGTCCTTTGTTGAGTAACATATTTTATAATTGATATATTTTATATAATTGATATATTTTATAATTGATGTCTAATTATAAAAACCCTTTGGAAGTATTGTGTTGGTGTTTATAGAAAATTGTGTATAAAAAGATCTTTGTAAATAGATTTTTATTTTATTATAAAAAGTAGGTTTAAAGTGATTCATAGTGGTAAGGTACGATACACCATTAGATAGCAATCTCTAGATTTTTTATGACAACCATAATGAATTTTATAAAGATTACATTTAAAACAATTTTATTTATTCTTTAAAATGATTTTTATACTTAAAGTAACTTCTTTATTTTAAATTGATTTTGATAAAAACATTATTTAATTTGGTCGTTCGAGTAAAGTCGATAATTGGTATAAGAATTTCCGTCTTTAGTATTGATTTTTTTTATGTGTTCATTTGTCGTGGTACGCTTGTTGGTTTTCTTTCGTTGCGTTTTCACTCGGTGCATATACGTATCCTTTCTTTCCAAGGATTCTTATGTCATTTGATCCACGTCTACTTGCATATGTCGAGTCTCCCATATGCATTCTAGCCTTCGACTCGATATTCGTTTGTTATCCTATTCGATTGTTGTAACCCTTGGAGTTCGTTGATATCGTTGAATCGTGGAAGCTTTGATGTGATTGTGGGAATGGACTGGTTGTCCAAGAGGAAGTTTGGGGTAGTATGTTATGAGAAGGTGGTTAGAATACGTTGGAAGGTGATGAGATACTTCGGGTTCATGGTGAACGTACTCAAGGAGTCGTGAAAACCTTATTGAACACGAAGGTAGATGAACCGAAAGTGAGTGATACTTCCGTCATACGAGATTTTGTTGATATGTTCTGAAAAACTTGTCGATGACCATCACAACGACAAGTTGAGTTCCGTATAGATTTAGTTCCTGAAGCGACGTCAGTTGCGAAGTCCCGATATCGTCTAGCACCCTTGGAAATGCAAGAATTGTCTGAACAACTTTGAGAGTTGCAAGACAAGGTTTTATAAGACTAGCAATTTTAGTGAGGAGCACCAGTGTTGTTTGTTAGGAAGAGGAGCATGGAGTTCATACGACCTAGTCATTTGAAATGCAAGAATTACTGAGGAAGGAGAAGTTGTATGCTAAGGTTACTAGTATGAGGCAGTGAAGAATTGGGAAGTACCTACGACACCATCCGAGACATGATTATTCTTAGGATTGGCAGGTTACTTACCTATGTTTTATCGTAAACTTTTCTAAGATTGTTAAACCCCTTACTTCCATAACTGAAAGGAATCAGAATTATGAGTGGGGCGCAGAACGAGAAGAGGCTTTCTAGACCTTGAAGAATAATTTGTGTGACGCTTCGATAAATCAAATGTAGTGGTTGATGCGTTGAGTATAAAGGAGAGAGTGAAATCAAGACGAGTAAGAGGAATGATACTGGCAGCCCAAAGTGAGGTGCTCAAGCAAGAGAACGTACTCGCAGAAAGGCTACATGGTTTAGATCCACAGATGGAAAGAAAAAGAGACGAGAGTATGTACTTTATGGATCGGATTTGGGTTCTATTGGTAGGTAGTGTAATGGACGAGGCCCATGCATCAAGGTACTTGGTACATCCGGGAGCGGATAAGATGTACTATAACCTTGGAGACATGTATTGGTAGCCACGCGTAAAAAAGGATATAGCTACCTATGTCAGCAATTTTCGGATTTGTTTAGGAGGTGAAGGCTGCAATGTCAAAGACTTTTAGCTTTCTGCTACAACCTGATATACTTGAGTGAAAACAAGATAGAATCACCATGGATTTTATCACTGAATTTCCAAGGTCAAAGTAGTGAGTATGATGTGATTTGGGTGATGGTCGATAGACTGACCAAGTGAGCTTATTTTCTAGCTATACAAGAAGATTTCAGGATGTGAAGTTGGCAAGGATTTATATTGATGAGATAATAGTAAGGAATGGAATTCTGGTTACAATTAACTGAGATTGAGATGGATGATTTACCTTGTGGTTTTGGCAAACGTTACAGAAAGTTTTTGAGACGCGATTGGATTTGAGTACTGACTCGATCCCTTTTGGTATATATAAATAAATATAATTCCGTGAGGCTTTTAAAGAGGAAATTACTTTTAACCAAAGCAAAATCACTAAAAAACCTTCCCGGGTCTTTTCCTGTCGAGGGGTGAATTGAGAATCGGTTACGTTCGTGATCGCGTTTTTGAATGCTTTTAAAGTTTTTGGGTTTGGATTCTAATTCTACTGATAATAAGCTAAGAAAAGTAAAGAAAACCTAAAACCGAAAGCAACTAAAGCTTAAAACCAAAAAACGATAACGGTATTCAAATTTCGTTCTTTAAAAAACTAAATTCTACAAAATTAACCCTACAAACGCAAATTTAATTTTCCTAAGTCCTAAATAATAAAAGAAAATTTTTAAAAAAGAATTATATTTGTTTGACTTTTATTTAATTTTTTTATGAATTAAAAACTGATTTAATCTAAAAAATTAATTAAAAATACTAAACTAAATGGGAAAAATCTGAAAAATTCTAAAAAGTCCTTTAAACAGAGCTTGATCTAGGAAAATTAAAATGGGTGGAACAACTTTTTTAAATAAGCCAGAAATAAGCTAAAATGGGCTGGTAGGCTTAATGGTTAAAAGGGGCTTAAATAATAAATGGTGCAAACATTGGCCAGATGGCCCTACTGGTGCTAATGGTTAGTGTGTGTGTGCAAAGGGAGAGGTCACATGTTCGACCCCTGTGGCCTCTCATTTTTAACAAATATTTTTTTTCTTTTTTTTTAAAACTTGTAAAATAAGCAAAAATAACAAACTTTAAAAAAACAACTTTTTATAAAACTTAAAAATAAGCAAAATATAAGCAAAGAAAAAGTGACAATTTTTACTCTTTTTTTTACACTAAGACTTAAAGTTGAACTGGTTAGCTTTTTAAAACACAATAAGCAAATGCAACTACAAAATAAGCAAACACAGATATACACCTACACCTAATAAGCACTTGAGAACATAAATAAGCAAAAACAACAAGCAGCAGAGGTCTGAAAAGTCAATAAGCTAATTGACCAAATCCCGTTGACCAAACAGCCTAAGGGGGCACTTTTAAGCTTAATTTTAAGCCACAAAATGGATCATTATGGCTATGAGATTTGTATGATCTTAAAGCTTATCCTAAGGGCTACAATATTCAGCAAACAAAAAGTGGTTTGAAATTCAAATAGGCCATGAAAATTCTTATGGAAAATGGCTGATCACACTCAATGCATGCTGAGTTTTGGTTTTCTTTTAAAAGACAACTAGGCTTAGTGCATGCTTAATGTAAGCTAGCAAAACAAGTTAAAAATATAAAATAAGTTAAAATAGATCAAATCTAAGGCCTTCAAACTTACTATTGTTTCAATTTCAGGACCCTAGATACAGCTTTTAATATACAAAAAAATAGAATGAACAAAAAAAGATTTTAAACTGGAAAGGGGGGATACTTAGACACATTTGAGCAAACTTTTACAAGACTAAAACAACTCATACTACTCTTAGTCTAGTGCATTTAGACAGCATAGACAACATAAAAACAACACTCAAAAGCAGTTTTCAAGGTCCTTTATCAAATAAGCTTATTCAAAACAGATTCAACACACAGATTTGGAAAACTTATAGACACAACCATAAAACTTACTTTTAAACTTTAAGGCTTTTTAAAAACAGATGAACGCAACTCAAAAGGGCTTGTTAAAGTTAAATGAATGACCCAAAAAGTTTTCTAAACCATTTTGACCCGTTTTACCCCTTAACCCAAACACCCCTTAAAGTTTCCAAAATCTGTTTTAAAACTTGTTTAGACTGATTTAAGCCAAGTATTTTAATAGACAGATGACAAGCAATCTATATTAACTAATAATAAGCATATAGAACTCAGAAATAAGCACTTAAGATGAGCAAACAAGATTATGCAGATTATAAGCTATAAAAGACAGTTTTAAAGCAAAACATACACAAAGAACATATAAACTATAAGAAGGCATAAACAAGCATCAAACATTAATAAAAAGCACAAATAAGCAGATACAAACAGTGAATAAGCAGGAATAAGCAAATGAACAGTAAATGAGAAAAAAACTGGAAAAATGGAACTTACAAAAGTCCTTAGCTTTTGTGAATGATTTAAGCACTCAAATCAGTTCTAAACCAACCTATATGCTTCCCAAGAAGCTCTAACCCATGGCCATCCAATATACACCATGCTCCATGAATTTCTTGACAGATTTTTGAGTGATTTTTATAATTTTTAAGACAGAAATGTAAACAAGCTTTTATATAAGCTTTGAATGAACCAAAGGCTTATGTAAGAGCTTAATGACATAATTTAAAGGATAATTAAAGTAAATGAAATAATTATTTAAAAGATTTCAAATTTTCATTAACTTGAAAAAGATTACAAACTGCTTTAAAATTATAATTGATATTATTTAAATGACATAAAAAGTAGATTGACAGTATTAAAATGGTCGAATTAGTAAAAAACTAGACTCCCCAAAATGAGCTACAATGGCTTCTATTTATGCTTAAAATCTTCAAGTCTTTAGTCTTCACTTGTGCTTCTTTTGTGAGAGGCAGAGCACTTGTGATTCTTGTGTGAGTGAGTCCCAAATTAATCATAGCCCTCCATCTTGAGTGCTCCCCAAGTCCAATAATCTCTGCCAATGAAATTTTTGTCTTAACCTTTTGACGAATGAGGGTTTAAGGGATTGCCAAGATGGTAAATGACCCATGTGATATGGGGTTGAATAGGAGGGTGATGGTTTTGTTTGTTGGAGCAAGGTTCAAGGTTGAGAGTGACATGGATGATGAATAGTAAAAGAGGCGGGAAAAAAAGTTTTATACGTTTTGGGTTACATGGGTAAAGGTTTGGGATTTGGCAGGAATGGTCCCTCAAAGTGTATTGTGTGGTTGCAAGTTTAGTCCTTGTGGTGATATAATTTTGTAGGTCTAACAACTTCAGTCCCTGAAGTTGTATTGTGTGTTTGCACCGTTAGTCCCTGAGAAAAAGGGGTAAAGGGTTAATGTGGCTAACGACAGTTAAATGTGATGATGGGCTTATATTTGTTTTGGGCCGGTTTGATTAATAATGGCAATGGGCCATTTTATTTGTAATGGTCTTCATATAATACCTTAATGGGCTGACCCGGCCCATTAGATGGGTACGGGTGGGCCCATTAAGTATTTCTTCATTTTCGGCTTCGGATTTGACTTTTTGATATACGTTTTTGCCTCGTTTTTGTCCTTTTTGTTGATATACGTTTCCTGCACAATATAAACACACAAATACAATGCATTTTTGGTATGTTTTTTGTCTTTTAAGTCCGTTTTCATAGGCAAAGGGTATGTGTAATTAAACACATACCCAATCCCTATATAAAACTCATACCGTGTCCATCAACGCAAATGCTACAAGTGAGCCACTTAGAAAACCAAGGAATCTCAATCCCCTTGACTATTTACCTCGTAAGTTGCTAGTTGTGATCGACGGGATTAAAGAATCAATAGTTTAGAAAAGCCCCGTTTTGACCATTTTTAAATATTTACACTTATTCACACACATATTTTTGTATTTTTCATTTTTCTCATTTTTTAGTACTTTTCCTTTTAAGCAACTAACTAACATGTTTGACTTTCGTTATTTTATAACTTTTAGGGATCATAAAACAAGAAAACATTTCAATCCTAAAATGGCCCAAGAAGGATAAATTATCGTCCCAACTTTTCACTCGTCCAAACAAGCTTTAAAAACGAAATACCGTTAATTACTAAGTAAGGATGCTAACACTACTCATATTTATAACTTGTGAAACTTTTTCACTCCCGACAATTATTATATATTAGGTGAATGTGCCATTCGAATTTACAGGGATCAACGTTTTGCAAAAATTTTATGCTTTCGTTCCACCCGAGTCTAATAAGTTGAAGGCGAGATCATCCCATGTAGCAACTTTTCTCGGCACATCACAACTTGCCGGCTAAGTGACCAGGGCTTTTGAACCCCATACGAGACTAGTATCGAGACTCACGGACCTTCGGTTTCAAAAAACTCTTAGGTTTCCCGTTTATACATAACTTATTTAAAATGAAAAATAGTCTTAGTTCGAAAGCATATTTAAATTTAAGAAAAAAAGATTTTTCCTATATTTATTAATTCATTTTAAATACACTTATATAATTACAATTATAAAACTATGACAATCTCTGACCTTTTAGAAGGCTGCAACATCGGTTGTAAGCCGGCAAGATGCAGCAAACTTTTATCAGTCTCGGATAAATACTATGTGCCTTATTTAGAAGACTGCAACATCGGTTGTGAGCCGGCAAGATGCAGTAAACTTTTATTAGCCCACAGTTTATTATTATTATTACCTCATTTTTTTTACACTTTATATTACCATGATATAGAGAAATTTTCGTTTTTAGAAAATTTAAGTATAAATTTGAACTAAAATTATTGATATCGACTATACTTCAAAAATTGTTGATTTAAGTTTAATTTTCTAAGAGATCATGTATTATTAATCCGGTTAGAAGCTTATGGGAGAGAAAAGCCACAAACTACACTTATGAGCTTTTAAGATTTCCAACTAACCCTTGTTCAGCATCTAACTCATAATTAACTCTATCATTTTTCGTTCTTCACAAATTTAAAATCTTTAATAAAAAGATCCGCGAATGCTTAGTCTAAAAGTTAAGGAACAAGCTAGAGCTCAACACGTTCGATCGAGTCAAAATTTATTCTTATTCTACCCGGCCAGCAGGAAAGTCAAAATTGTGACAAAACACTTATTTTATTTTTAAAATTTTTTAAAGTTTTTTCATTTTTTTTGGTATTTTAGTGGTAAAGACGGGATTACGCGAAAACAACGGCTGCAGGAAAAATCAAATCGATAGATCCCCTCATACTAGAACTGAACATTGTCCTCAATGTTTTAAGAAGGGTCTCTACGTAAATCCTAAGCCGTTTATTAAGTATGCTTAAAGATAAACGTTAGTCGATAAGATTTAGGATATTGGATTCCCATAATGAAGCTGAGGATGTTGAAGCTCGAGTGAACGAAGGACAAAAATCATGAGCACGAGAGGCTTCAAAATCCGGGCAATCCTGGACAAATATCACAAAACACAAAGCACACGAAAGGAAGAGGCGAGCCTCCTCACAACACACTTATTCATTACTACTATATTATATAAGGATAAGCATGGGTTGCCACCCACGAAGCGCTTATTTTTGTTAACCGAGTCTTGAGCCTGACTCGATCCCCCATACTTGAGTTGGTCAAGGAGGATAGAAATGGAGAAACGGAACATCCAAGATAGGAATGTCCTCTCCATGAATCAACATCAGGCTTTTATGATGAAAAAGCTTGGAAGCTTTAAAGCCCCGATGTGATGAAGAAGGAGGAGATTTCTCCTTTGAAGCAAGAACACCGTGATTGAAAACTTTGGCTTCATTTTCGGATGAAAATGGAAGTAAAGTATCAATCACAGGGGAAAGAGTAGCAAGAAATCTTGTGGATTCGACTTCAATGCATATCCCCGGATCGTAAATCTTGTTTCTATCTCCGAAAGGAGAAGAAACATCAAGATCGGATCCGAGATCATTATGAGAAGGAATGAAGTCGAAATCCATATGAAGGGTGGGATAAAAGAGAAATATCAGCATGAATAGTAGTACTGCCACTATTCTTCTCTTCAATATCAAATTTAAAAGTTTTAAGCTCGGGAGTTGTTTCAAATTTTTTCAAGAAGGAGTCACCATCCTCAATGGGGATAGGAGACTTGAGCACAAAATCGGAAGATGGAGTTGGATTAGCATTTAATTCTTCGATCTTAGCAATGAGAAGATTGATTTTTGATAACTTTTCATGAAGTACATCGTCCGCAAGCTCTCCATCTTCCGGGTGAAAATCCTTCACCTCCTCTAAGCTTACGAGCTCAGAATAGGGAGGTGATGCCTCAACATAATCGATGTCGTCAATAGAGAAAGAATCATCATCAATCGAAGTAGAATCATCGTTAGACTCGGAGAAATCCTCAACTAGATCTTTTGAAATATCAAGAGGCGGAGAATTATCACGAAAATGCACATCACACATATTGTCGGGAATACCCTCGGACTCACTTGGGATTGGGACAAGGTCCTCAACACTAGACTTTATTACTTCGTCCGATTCCGTTGCCGGAATAGTGTCAAGATGCTCATCCTCCATTATGATAGAGTCAACGGGCTCCTCGGTTGATAAAACGGGTGTGATTTCAAGACACGGAGGAAGTCCAGAAATAATATTATCTCTCAAGGGAATAAAACTTTCCTCATCATCATCATCATCATCATCGTAGTAGAAGGCAGGACGATCCCAATTCGGAGTATTAATATCTTCTGCCAACTCCTCCTTAACATTTTGCACATCCTTAAGAAGTTTACGAAGCAACTCTTATTGTTGCTTATCCCCACAAGTATGCTTAATTTCACAAAATATATCCCAAGCTATCAATAAAACCTTTGGCTTTTCTCTAAAAGATATACGATCAAACTTCTTTAAAAAGGTTTCTATAGATTGCATTAGGTTTTCTCACTCCTTCTAGCAAAATTTCCATACTTGTTTCTTGAGGAGGTTGATGAATGACGGGAAACTGTGGGGTTAAATTTGGTCAAAACGGAATAATTAGATCATAAACGGATTAGGTTTCGTATAATTCACCGGTTTTACATTGAAAATTCTCGTGGAGGACCCCCACAATCTTCATAATAAGGATATTTTGTGGAAAACTCGGTGAAGTTTGTGGAAAATAATCAAAGTTTTGATTGAAACACGGGTCCGATTGGTAAACACACGATACTTGGAGGTGGAACAAATCTAACCATAATGGGCAATCGATCCTACATAACTTACAAGAGTATAGCACGTATTGGGGTTGTGGAGGTGGTATAAAAATCGAGAGGATTTATCGAAAGAATTCAAGTATTAATCATAAGTGAAAAGAATCTAATGTTCCTTGAATGACATAAGCAAGCAATCCATCTCCGAAGATCAAATACCACATCACCGTTCGCAAGTACACCATCGACAAGGGTGACCATATAACGGTTCTCCACACCCTACGCATCGGACAAATGCCGACATAAAGAATTAAACGATAATGAGGGTTAAGAAGAGAATCAAATGGTTTAGAAGAAAAAGAAGATTATTTTTGGGTTTTTAAGCTTTTTAAACAACATATTTTATTAAAGGACAAAATGAGATCGAATAACTTAAACCAATAATCAACTTGCTTCACCGTATCTCTCTAAAAAAACGCAGAAAGAAGCGGAGGAGCGGGAAAGCGCGAAGCTATTAAAAACCTCTCCTTTCGGGTCGTAGTTCCTTGGAACAATCCTCCTTATACCCCTCTTATAGTTTGTTAATCTAATAAAGGTGAGCCGTACTTCACAAGTGACATAAAGGCAAGTTTTAATCTTTTGTTTAGGAACTTATTATGATAATGCTCAAGTTAAGAGCATTATATTGATGATGGTTATGTTTATGATTTTTCTTGTTTTTAACTTATAAATATACTACTAAAAGAAAATGAAAAATATTTTTGTATTTTTTATATTTTATATATTCACAAATAAAACAAATAACTTCACGAGGAATGATCTTTAAAGCACTAATTGTCAAACGTCGGAACGACAATCGCTTACACTCCTCCCCGACAACGGCGCCAAAAATTTGATTCGTTGTCAGGTATATATATATATATATATATATATATATATATATATATATATATATATATATATATATATATATATATATATAAATAATACTAGGTAAACCTTATATAAATATATAATAAGGATAATCTCAAAATATCAAATAATAAGAATTCCGTGAGGCTTTTTAAAAGAAATTTTACTTTTAACCAAAGCAAAACCCTAAAAAACCCTTCCCGGGTCGTGTCCCAACGAGGCGTGAATTGAGAATCAAGTATCAGTTTGGGGAACAATGCTTGAATATAACAAATTTTGATTGGGTTTTCTATTTCTACGGGAAAAAGCAAGTAAAAGGCAATCTAAACTAAAAACGAAACAAAAACGAATTTAAAACGTAAACGGGAATGTAAAAACGCGACTCGAAAACCTAAAACATGAAATTTTAACCCTACACATGTAAATTTAATTTTTACAAGTCCTAAATGATAAAAGAAAATTTTAAAAAAAAGAATTATAATTTTTTGACTTTTAATAAATTTAATATGAATTAAAAACAGTTTTAATAAATAAAATTAATTAAAAATGCTAAACGAAGTTGGAAAAATTTTAAAAATTCATGAAAAGTGCTATGAACTAATTAAAATCTAAGAAAAATAAAGGAGTTTACCAGCTTATTGGAATAAGCAGGTAATAAGCAAAATGTGGATGAAAGCTTAAAGGGGGAAAAAGGGTGTTAAGTATTAAATTGTGCAAAGTTATACCAGATAGCCCTACTGGTGCTGCTGGTATGGAGTGTGTGTGTTAAGGCTTTGATATATAAAGGGAGAGGTCACAGGTTCGAGTCCTGTGTCCTTCCTTTTTGGAAAACTTTTTATTTTTTTTATTTTTCTTTTTGAAAAGCTAGATAACATGAAAATAAGCAATTTTAATAAAACTGGCTAAATTTGAAACTTAATAATAAGCTCAAAAAAAGCTATAAAAGATGTCAGTCAAGCTTATTAAGGACTAAAAAAACTTCAAGCTCAAACTGTTTTGAACCATAAGCTCATGAAAGCTGAAACAAGGACTAATAAGCTAAAATGGTCTTAAAACTATCCTAAATAAGAACTTAAGAGCATATAACAAACTCTAAACTCAAACAAATAAGCACAAAAGCAAAGACTAATTCAAGCCAAATAAGCACAAATGCAAAGTCTAAATTTGGATTCTATGTATGGAATAAAAATGAAATTTCTAAGGCTCAAAGAGCTTTTTTTTGCAGCCCTTCAATAAGCTCACTAAATGAGCTTTTGAGATTCTAAAAACAGAAAACAGATTAAGCTCATGTGGCCATGAGCTTATGCTCAAAAATTCAGACACTAACTTAAACTAACCTAAAGATGATCATAAATTTCACTAAAATCTGACCCATTCTTTGAATTTGAAAACAGTTTTGACCCATTGTTACCTAGACTGAAGCAACAGTACCAAAACTAAATATACCAGATTATGTTCATGATTTATGATGCATTTAGAACAAAAAACAAACAAAACTTGGACCTTAAAACTCAAATCAAATTAAACACATGCTTGAAACATAAATCCTTCACAGTTAGTTAGCATTTTTTAGAAAAACATGAAAACTTACTTTAACTTGATTAAAACTTAACTAGAAATGATCTAAAACTGATTTGTAGGCAATCTAAATTGGTTTTGAGGACTTGAAATGTCCAAAACAGATTTTGCACTTAACTTGAACCTTAATCCAAACACCCCTTCATTTATTAAATTTTAACTTAAAGCTTAAAACAAAGAACAATAATCCTCAAACTACATTCATAAGGCATTACTAAGACTAAACAAACATTAATAAAGCATATCAAACACATTCAAACAAGTATTAATCAGAATTAATCAAAATCAACAAAATGAGAAATATGAAACTTACAAAAGTCCAAAGCTTTTGTTTAGAACTTAAACAACCCAAACAGCTTTCAAATCAACCTATAGCTTCCCATGAAGCACTAATACCATGGTCATCCGCAATTTACCATGCTCCATGATTTTTGAACACTTATGAGTATTTTTTGGTAAAATGAAATAGTAAACCCATAACAAGCTATAAGTTTAGAACAGATTGCATAAGCTTATAAGAGCTTATAAAAGAGACTTGTAAACAATAATGAGCTTGAGAACATTAAAGAGCTTAAGAACAGATTTCATAAAACTTGAACACTTAAATTTGCATTAATTTAAAAGAGGGTTACAAGACTTGAAAGTTAAAGACAATAAGTAAAAATAAGCTGGAAATAAGTTTAAAACAGGCTACACTACTCCTAAATTACACCTTTTACTGAAATAAACCTAAGTCTTTATATAGACGAATTCAAGCAAGCATATTTGCTACTTGTGTTTCTTGTGTGAGTAGCTCCCAAGTCTCATCTCAGCCATCAAAAAGTCTTGTTCTCTAATCTAAATGATCACAGCCATTTATTTTTTTGGCTCTTTCCTTTGACGAATGGTAAGGATGGGGATTGTCAACATGGCTTCGGAGTTATATGGGGTGGGGTTGATGAGTGGGGTGTGAGTGGGATTTAGGGAAGAGAGTGAATAGTAAGAGTGACTAGTGAAGGGGTCTAGGTGGGGAAAGGGATGGGTGTACAGTGATGGCGGGAAAAGGTTTTGGTTTAACTGAGTGGAAAGATTTGATGAGGGTTTAAGGGAAAGTGTGGTTAAGGGTGATGGGTGTAAGTGGGTTTGGGGAATAAGGGGTTAATGGTGTAAAAGATAGAGAGCGTTAGTCCTCCTGATTTTGTGAAGTGTTTGCACCGTTAGTCCTTTTGGACTGACGGTGAAAATGGTTAAGGACCAGAAGTGTATCAGACTTAACAGTCTTATATGTTTGAGCAGTTGGGTTGTTTGTTAAACACATTTGGGCCTTGGGCTGTTTGTTATAAACATGTCATTGGGCCGTGTTTATACTTTAAACTTGTCTTCATAATGTTAAATGGGCTGACCCAGCCTATTAAATGGGTGCGGGTTGACCCATTTAGCTTTTCTTTGGTTTCGACTGTAACATCCGGCAATTTTCGGATTTTTAAATGACTATTTTAAACTTTGACTTTTCAGGTCCGATCTTACTTTTTTACTTTTGATCTTTTATCGTCACAAAAAAAACGATTACCGCGTAACTGGTAAAATTTTCGGAACATATTTCAATAATAAATCA
>BQNB010022722.1:5136-62669 GCA_026074375.1 Tanacetum coccineum | reverse complement strand
TATATTATTGTGGGGTTTTTTTGGAATATCATACACCTTTTGAAATTTTAATATATAAATTATTAATTAAGTTTTTTTAGAGGTATGTCACATGTTTTTTTAACATGTGCGGTTTTTTTTGGCATTTATAAGCACCGTATAATTTAAATCTTCCATCTACGTGATAAGATTGTTAACAATTCCACAAGTTGAAAAAATTATTGATACTATAAGGATCAGGCCGTCTCGTGAATTTTAAGGGCCATGTGCCGAAATTATATACTAGGCCTTGGGAACGCAAAAAATTGTTGTGATGTAAATTCTTTTTGATAAATATTAAACGATAACAAATCTAAGTATTTCGATCTACATATTCAAATGACTCTGATCTGCAACATTAACTACCACGAACTACCATGAATATATTTTAGCCACTATATAAAACCACGCTATACTTGTAAAAATGTATATGACCAAAATGTTTTTCAGGCGAGGGTTAAAATTATTAATTTGTAAAGCTCTTAGACTAGTTTGGTAAATAAAACTAAAAAAAGAGGGGACCAAAATGTACAACCTACAAACTTTATGGGGTCAGCTGCAAATGAAATAGAGTCATCGTCTTCCTCACAGCCCGTCCCTATTCAAACCTCTTTTCTGAAATTATTAATCACCAATTGATTTTCATCTATTTATTTGCTAAAACCATTTACATTTATTGTTTTGAGCACATATATATCTAATTTTATACTAGAAACTGAATAAAGTCATCCCCTAAGATCATAACCGTGGTGCCCTTAAAAAATTGGAGGTCATGTTCCGTCGATCACTCTGCACATGTCAAAATCCGGCCCTATAATAAAATCACACACTCTATTATTATATATTTGCGGCTATTTGTCAATGTGCACCATTTTCATCTCAAACTCCACAATATTACTAAATATTGTTTTTATATTAAATTAACATAGGCGAGTACTCAATTTTATGTGAGCTCGTTTAATATTATTAAACTTATTAGTTTTAATGCCCGTGCACGTACGGGGCTTTGACATTATGTTTTTTTAAAATATATATATATATATATATATATATATATATATATATATATATATTCTGTTTTATAAGTTATGTTATAGAGTATTATCAAAATATATGAAGATAGTAGATTCATTAAATCTTTTATATATTACGTACTATATGAACTTGAGGATAATTACTAATTTTTTTTTTGATTTACCTGTTTTTTGACTTGACATTGTGAGCCAACTAATCCCAGCGAAACAACCCTTTTAGGTAGCCCGGAGTTGGTCAAGTGAACCTTCGACGTGTTTCGGTTGTACAACATGATTTCAGACCGACAATGAAAAATCTACCAAAAACTCTTCGGGTAGATTTGAGATGTGATTAAATAATGTTAAATCTTTGTTTGGAAGTAAGAAATTGTTTACGTTTGTTGTATTTTAAAATATAAAGTCTAGAGGTTTAAAGTTTAAAGGGTTATTTGTTTATTTTTTAAACTTATAATAAAACTTGTAAATTTATAAATTTACACTTTTAACTCCATATAATTTATTTAAAATTAAACTACTAAAGTTTTATTAATTGTCTCCCCTTTTTTCAAGTTTTTGTTTTCACAAATTTGACACATATATTTTTATATTTTTTTTTCTACACCATTTTTTTTCAATTTTGACCAAATTGATTCAATTTTGACTTTTTATTGACCAATCAGATCGCACGATTTTGCCTACGTGGCGAAATCAAGCATTCTGATTGGTCCAGTTTATTTTCACATAAGATTTAATCTGATAGAAAACTCCGAAATGATGTAATTCTTTTATTATTACCAAAAACTCTTCGGGTAGATTTGAGATGTGATTAGATAATGTTAAATCTTTGTTTGAAAGTAAGAAATTGTTTACGTTTGTTGTATTTTAAAATATAAAGTCTAGAGGTTTAAAGTTTAAGGGGTTATTTGTTTATTTTTTAAAGTTATAATAAAACTTGTAAATTTATAAATTTACACTTTTAACTCCATATAATTTATTTAAAATTAAACTACTAAAGTTTTATTAATTATCTCCCCTTTTTTCAAGTTTTTGTTTTCACAAATTTGACACATATATTTTTATGTGTTTTTTTATCCATCAAATTTCTCCACCAGTTTTTTTCAATTTTGACTTTTTATTGACCAATCAGATCGCACGATTTTGCCTACGTGGCAAAATCAAGCATTCTGATTGGTCCAATTTATTTTCACATAAAATTTAATCTAATAGAAAACTCCGAAATAATGTAATTCTTTTATTATATAAAAGATTATAAAAAAATATCATCGCAATTCTTCATAATGTTATTGTAACAGAAAACATAAAATGAAAAAGCATTTATCGTAAAATATTTTATTAGTGAGTACCTCATGTCGTAACGCGTAAATACACAGCTAGTAACTTATGATACACTTTGTACATTGTGAGTTGATATGCACACCACACAAAGTGATGTGCACACCACAAAAACGCATATGTAGTGTTGTACCTACCTCAATCCTGTACTAATCTATACTACATATAAAAGAGATTGATATCTCTTTCCTGTTAATTATTTAATATGCAAATTGTAGAAGCTATCTATACTATATATTTAAGTAATACATATTTATATGCACATTATACAAACTAATATAGCACGTCGATTACAAAACTTGAATTGAATGTTGTTATTATAATCATCTCTACTACTCCCTCCGTCCCATATTAAGTGTCCACAATGGAATCTTTTAAGTCTTTTTTTATCAACTTTGACCATAAATATTTTTGTTTGTGTTATATAATATTGAACGAAAATTCTACCAACGAAAAATATATTCAAAACTCTATCCATTCATATATCTTGCATCAAGTATCATATAACGTAAGAAGAAATAATTAAGGTCAAAGTTGAAGAAAAAAAAGATCTTTTGAAAACGTTCAAGGTGGGACACTTAATGTGGGTAGGAGGTTTACTTTATTGGTAGTATGAGATTTTTATTAAAAAATTGTTCAAAAATACTTTAAACTTTATTACCCATTGAAGTCCAAAAATTAATATGAAATGTTTCGCGATAAAGTTATTCCCTAAAATTTTCGTAATGCGTAAATTAATTATCAAAATATGTAATTGAAAAATATCGCTCTCCAAAAATATAATTACAGGGTACCGGCCGCTGCATTGCACGGGTACCTTGCTAGTCAAGTATAACCAGAGACGGAGCCAGAAATCAATATAAAGGGGGGCCGAAATTTTTTCAATAATAACATACAATTTCTTGTTTTATAAGCCGGATTAAAGTTTTAATCGTTTGGCACACGGTTTCAGTGACATTTTTTTGTTAATAATATATAGTTACCTTATTAGTTGAGAAAATGAACAAAATAAATAAAAGTTGGTGTACCGGTAGCGAAGATCGTTCAATAATTATACAAACTTGTGTGTGTTTTTTTTTCTAGAGGTTTAGTTATATAATACTTTAAGTATAACCAAAGTTGATAAATTAGACTAAGGAGTGTGGCAACGAGCTAGGCTCGCCACTGCCTACGTGGCCTCGCCACAAAGCTCGCCACCACACCATATCCGTTCGCCACTTCGATTTTTGTGGTATCTCGTCATTGAGACGAGTCAAATACGACAAATAACACGTTAAATACAACGATCGTTTTTTTTTTAAACTTTTTTTTAAAATTTTTTACTCACTTTTCACTATAAATAACACTTTATCTTAAATATCTCATCACATCTTCTCTACAAAAAAAAATGTCTCAACCACCAAATGAATCCGGTTACTTTACCCATCTTCTTAACACCAACCCGCAACAATACTCATCTTCTCCGAACCAATCGAATCCGTCTACCCCAGGTTCACAAAATTCAAATTCTTCCTCGCAACCGTATCCTCCTTTTGGAACGCAAATGTCACCCGATCAAGCTTATCACTCACAATTGGCGTATCATCAACAACAACAATACGGTTTTCAAAATAACTCGAATCCAAGAAATACTCCATCACTTCACAACCGCATTATTTTCCACAACAACCATCACAACCACCATTCGAAGTACCACAAGCCAAAAATCCCCGTGATGGTAGGCGTAGATAAAAAAATACGGGGAAACAAGCTGTTGTCGATTTGGACGAGGGCGATGATGATGACATGGCAACAAGGCGAGCGATTACCCGTTGTAATCGCAACGAAGAAATCTTGCTAGCCGAGACTTGGATCGAGCACTCCAAGGAGGCTAATATCGGAAAAGACCAACAAGATGACATTTATTGGAACTGATTATGGAAGATTTCAACTCGCGAACAACAGCTCCTCCTCGTATAAAAAATATGATGACGGGGAAATGGACGAGGATGCACGGTGATTGCCAAAGGTTCAACGCTATTTACAAACATTTAACTCGTAAAAGCGGAGAAAGTGATGCTGACTTGGTCGAGAATGCAAAGACGAGTTATATAAAGCGATGTGGTAAAAAATTTCTATATGATCACGTGTGGAATATTTGAAAAATTACCCCAAATGGAATGCGACGGAGCCGATTGATGAAGATAATCTCCAAAAGCTGTTTGGTCCTGATACAAGAGAGTGTCCCGTCGGCAAACAACGTGTCCCGAAAAAGCAAAAATTAGTTGACACGTCGAGCGCCGAGGGGAGCACCGAGGAAAGCCAATCGGAGTCTGTATCGTCACTTGTTTTTCAGGATTATAGACGTAAATGTGATGCTGCTGAAAGAGCGTACGAGGCGAAGAGAGAAAAAGAACTAGCGATGATGCAGTGTAAAGAGCTAGAGTTTCTCATGCTCGATCCTTTGACGTTGCCGCCTGCAAAACGAGCCATCATTGAAAAGAAACAAGCTGAAATAATGAGAAAATATCCAGACGCTTACTTTAGTTTCGTATTTTTTTGTTTTTATGTTTCGTATCGTTTAATTTGTTTACTTTTCGTATTTTTATTTTATGTTTAGTAGTATGTTTTTATGTTTATGTATTATATTTTTATTTTTAATGAAATAAATTATGTTTGTGTGAAAAATGAAAAAGAAAATAAAATTGTGGGTAGTGGGGTCAACGTGAGAAGATAGGGGTGTGTTATGAGTGAATGAGTATTTTTGAGTGGGAGTGAGATGCTGATGTGATAGTCTGTGAGGACCAAGTGAAGAGATGTATTAAGTCATGATACTCCTTTCTCTTATAGAATGAAGGGGTCAAAGTATAAGTTTTTAACAAAAGTACATCACCGCATTAAAATAAAGAGTTAAGGACAAATTGGTTTGGTTTTGCTAGTCATCATCCTCGAGAAACCAAAGACCTGAAAACCTCCATTAACAAGAATCTCAATTTCTTTCTTTTCAACTCATTTTATTAAACTGCTTCATGTGTTTCTCTCTACTCACTTAGATGTATGGTGGTTTCAGATCTAATTGTAAGGCAAGTTCTAATTTTTTTCTGGGAACAACCTTCTCACGGGGTATATGAACCACTTTTGGAGGGGGCCGAGCACCCTCCAGCCCCCCACTGGCTCCGTCCCTGAGTATAATAAACTATGTTTAGGTATGCGTATTAAACTGACTTTATAAGAATTTACATGTCTAACATCCAAATAAGTATTCAAGGAAAATAATTCAATTAATGTTTGATTTATCACTTCAAACCGATACAGCATTTGAATCATCATACTGTTGCTCAGGTCTTGATTATAAAAGAAGAACTTATGTAATTGAATCACTCAATTATATTGAATCAGAATATATGTTTACAATCACTGTAAAAACTGAATTTGATTCTTAAAATGTCGAAATGAAAACTTTTGTCCTCCTCCCAAATGTGACAGATTTTGGAGGATTCTAGAAAGGGATTTGTGTGCAAATTATAGTGATAATGATGAGCGTTTAGGATAAGATGAAAAAGTTGTGATAAGCTAAAGACTTGAAGATTTATCTTCAAGGTTTTAGAGTTTATCTACAATTAAGGTTGATGTGTTATATAAACACCCCATACCTCTTCTTATTAACTGGTCCCACACAAACAATTCTTAACGAACACCAAAGACTATCCCACAGGGTAAAAGAAATTCATTCTCTATACCTGTTCCACCAATCAAATTCAATATAACCTTTTGAGGTTTAGTGCTATTCGAATTCCAAGGCCACTATATAACAAAGATATTATATCTTTGTTAATACTTTTGTTTGGTAACACATATTCTCTTTTATAAATGATTCAAACGTATCTCTATGTAGAGATTTGGATCAGTTTTCAATGTACACTGGGTGTTGAGTTCGTGAAGCATCGGTATAGCATCGTGAAGTGATTTGTTTTGACGGTTTGTTGGGAGTATTGTGTGAGCAACCGTTGAGAGGTCTGGTATTTATACCACTTTGTTTTATTACATTTGTTATTGACTTCAAGGGTTAGTTTTTTTTTTTTTTTTTTTGAACGGCGATTTTATTCCAAAAAACTAGCAAGGAGCTAGATTATAATACAATGAGATTAGGGTTCTTAAGCCAATCTTCCCAAGAGAAAAGAGGCTTTTATTTCTAGACTTTCAACCAAGTGAAACGAACTAGATTTAAATTATCGGAATTATCGACTTAAGAGGTGATGTAGATCGATAAAGTCTGTTTCGATGCATCCAAATGTACACACCATGCACGAAAATACCTTTCCCTTCAAACCATCAGCTAAAGTGTGCAGAAAATTGACTATGAGGAGAAAACATGTAAGCCATCTGGTGATAAATCTTGAAACATCCGTATCATCACGTTTCACACCACGAAATATGTTATGTGCAATTCTTGTATCGATTTGGGGACATGTAAAAAAACGTGTGTATTTTTGATGACTTAGTTTCAACTTGTGAGTTACATTTCGGGCACATAAGGGATATATCATTGCCCGATAAGATAATTAAACCGACCGGGAGGCCGTTTCATCTTTAGCTTCCACGCGAGATTATTAACCCTTAATCGGTACATATTTAACCCATCTAGAAAAGAACACTTCCATGGGGCAGAAATTGTCGTGTCCAACACTTTCTGATAGAACTAACGAGAGAGAAGTCCCCATTACTGCAAAAGAGGTACCATCGAATCTATACGCCATCGTGGAACCAAGATAACTTCTCGCAGCGCATCCACCTAAATCTTCAGCTGTGACTCTTTCAGCTCACCTCTTAACCTGTGTCGAAAAGTGTCATCAAGGCTACATTCTCAAATTTTAGATCTAATCTGAAACATTCTTACACCTTCGAGAGAGTAAAGCCTGGGTACGCCTCCTTAAGGTGCTGTGGTATTAACCATTTATCTTCCCAAAAAGCAATCGAATCCCTGTTTCCCAGCTTATGTGTGATATAACTCAGAACATCAACACCTTTATCAAGAAGGGTGTTGATCTCTTTAATAATATTAAGCCAACAAGAATTCGATGTCGAAGATACCATACTACCCACCTTCCCGTCTGGTCCATGAATAGCTTTCACAACACGCACCCATAAAGCCGTTTTTTGCGAATAAAATCTCCATAACCATTTGATCATGAGACCTCTATTGATCGCGTACAAGCTAGAAATGCCAAGACCACCCTTATCTTTGTCCATCAGAACCTTTCCCCATTTGATCCAAATTGGTTTATAATTACCAGGGTCGTTCCCATTGAAAAACTGGTTACGAATAGATTCTAATCTTCTTAGCACTTGCATAGGGACTTTGTATATAGACATATGAAATATAGGAATCGATCCTAGAACCGATTTGATCAAAGTGAATCTATTTACCACCAGTTGATAAACAAATTTCATCTTCCATTTAGGACATTCACCCTGATAAGCAGCAACTTTCACACGACATCTCCCATTTCGTTGTGATTCGGGAATCCTTCCCCAGACTTTCGTACCAAGTATACATATCGGTGTTAGTTTTAAGAATCAAACATCCTAATTTGGTAGCAGCATGGGTAACAAGGTCACTAGCAACGTTTAATCCCAGAATCTGACTTTTACACAAGTTAAGTCTGAGCCCCGAGGCCTGATAAAAACACTCTAAGACATGAACGAGAGTATTAATATTCCCGTCTTTCCATTGACCAATGAATACCGCGTCGTCAGCATAAAACATATGAGAAATAGTAACTGATGAGTTAAGATTTAAACCTGTAAACAAGCCGCCGTCGACAACCCGTTGGAAGGATAAATGCAAACTCTCCATAACCAATATGAATAAGAAAGGAGACAACGGATCCCCTTGTTTCAGACCCTTATAAAATTGAAATTCCTCGGTTGGACTACCGTTGATAAGGATGGACCCTTACGAGCAGTCTTTAAGACAACTTAGGATCATATACTGCAAACGTAGTACCAAATCCGAATTTATGTAATACCTCATCTAAGTAATCCCATCTCACGGAATCATACGCTTTTTCAAAATCCACCTTAAAAATAAGAGCTTGTTTATGTTTCACCTTACACCAATGCATAACCTCATTCAAGATAAACGGGCCATCCATAATTTGCAGTAGCAGGCAACTAATTGTTGACTTGAACTTCAGTAACGATGCCTCCAATTACTCCCACAAGATGGTTCGTCAATATTTTGGTAATCATCTTATATACACAGCCAATCAAAGTGATCGGTCTGAAATCTTTCACCAAGTTAGCTCCATGGTTTTTCGGTGATTAATCATTAAATGAGGGTTACCACCGCCGGTATCGAACTTGTTGAAATGAAAATGCCGTAACAGCCTCGTACACGTCGTTTTTATATCGACCAATACATTCTAATAGATCAACACGTGTATCAGGTCCGGACACGGCTGACTTGTCCGTTGCCAACAAACCCATACTGCTCGTTTCAATCCTCTTTGATACTCCCTTCCAACATATCTTTTTGACTATCAGATAACACGTTAGGGGTGGAAACCATATATCCGCTTTCTGATTTTCGGTTCAGGTCTTAGGGCTTGGATTTGGTACTTGATTCGGGAAGCAAGATATTACACTTGTTGTTTGGGTATTACGTGAAGTAAGACTAGCATCTAGAAGTGCTCGTTGGACGTGTTTGTGTGAGCAACCATAGAGGTGGAAATTTATCCACTAGTTTCAAAAGGTTTAGTTCTTGTTTGATTCATTCAAGTCGTTCTTCGAAGGTTAGTTTTCTTATGTTTATTGTGTGTTAATCATATATGCTAAACTAGATCCATATCCGTTGTGTACTCGTAGTTATTGGTTAACTAGTTATTAAATCCCAACAGTGGCATCACGAGTCATCCTCGTTTGGTGTTTATGGGTTACACACGAATTAAACACGCTAGGGCTGCATGAGAAAACGTTTATTTATTGTTTTATTGGAAAATTATGGCAACAACATGCAATTCTTGCCATAAAGAATAAATAAAGACCTAGAATCTAAACCTATGTTACTTGTTAATAAGAAGAATAGATTAAAATTAAAAGTTAATTAAGCTGCCATGTTATTCTATTCTTTATCTCGGCCTTAAGACTCACGCAATCATGCTATATGATGGATGTGGCGATCTAGGCACTTTAGCAGAAAACCTAGTGAGAGTCTTTTGGTTCTCCGTTTGGGGAAGACTCTTTTGAGAACTCGAGGCATTATATGATTTACTGCTTTCCATATAAGAGTCTGTCTTCACTTCTACACCATCTTTCTGTCTGTTTTAATTGCTTATATGTGATATGCCATGTGATTGCTCAATATTTGCAAATGGACTTTATGAAACTCTAAAAACGGACTAATACTTAAAGAGAAATTTGGTTTGAACATGTCTGATATTATACACGTAAGCATACTCCTTGTGACCAATTATGTGTTATTTGTGAAACTGAGGTTTTCAGACAAAATTAATACAGACATTAAACTATGAAATTTGATTTCTTGTATAATTTTAGTTTTTATATGCTTTTATCATATGATGAATCACTACTGCACCATTGCTTAATTGACCATGGCTTTAGTGAACTTCTAGGGATAAATTGATCTTTATTCTTCTCTCGATCCACTACATGCTTCGGCATATGAGGGAATTATTATACACATTCTTTTTACCACAATACAATAAAATTTACTCAAATATATCATGTTTAGGCTTCTAGTATACCGAATTTTGGCAAATAAAACAAAGAAATAAGAGAAAAGTCTCACTTTGGTCAAGGTACTTCACTTTGCATTTAAACCACACCTTACTTGTTTCTTTGACTATAAACACTCTAAACATGACCTTAAAACCCTCATCTTGTTTTTAGGATCACTGTGTGTCCTAGTATATGTGTGTGATTGTTAGCGCTACTAGTGTGAGCTATAGTGTTAGTACCCCCTTAGAGAGACTCATGCGAAGTACTCATGTCAGCCCTCTCCTGCGCACTTGGTTGTCTGTATATCCACCATAGATTGTCACAAATAAAACAATAAAACCGCCTTTCTGGTCATTCTACATCCTACGGCTGAACCAAGCCCTATCACTGTGACCCTCAATGAGTTCACAAGTGTGCGCAACGTTTTGTTTGCATAGCCCGATCCGGCGATCGGTGTATATCAGTGTGATACCACCGTGTTCTCATAAGTGGTGACATACCTCTACACCCTCAAGTGTCATTATGTAACAGAGTGTGACACACTCAATAAAACAACCCGACACACATCGCCTGAAGAGACTCCTAGACCACCAATACCTGTTCTCTCATCCAGTCCCCCCACGTTACCCTCAACACTGTGAAAGAAAGAATCGCGGTTGTTATTAAGGCAATATAGCTTAGGGTTTCTTTGTTGAAAGCTTGAATTTAAGGCTCTAAACAAGGTTTATCATGTTTATTCATCCATCATATACATCTTAAGGTCTACTAGAAAGTCTTTTATTCGTGTTAATCTTTCAGATATGCATATGTTATTATCTATTTTAGTTAAATACCAGTAAGTTTTTATTCATTGAAAATGAAGTTTTCACTAGGTAGTAATGATCATTTGTATACTTATATACATGTGGTGGTTATTACCTTATATCATACTTAAAAAGGATGAGAAAATTTTGTAATCAAGTTATTTTTGGTTGTGTTAAAAATATTAAGGGTTTATATTAGGGTATAGTTAAATGTTTCTTTAATATGTTTCATGTGAAAGAAAATATAATGTATGTTAAGGTTAATTATGGACTTATATTGATGTTATATGATCATTAAAATGAGGTTATATCAAGATAAGAAAAACCTTGTACACTTATGGTTTATATGAAAAATGGCTATATATGAACTTATAATAATAAGGTATTATTTATGGAAAGTTATAAACTATAAATTAGATTATGATGGACTTGTGAAGTTGGGATCAGAGGACAACTATGGACAATGGACACTTATATATATGTTTGATTTATAACAGATATGGTATATGAGACTTGTGGTAAAATACCAAAAGTGGTATTAGTATAAAGAAAAGGTTTTAAAAATGGATTACAACAGCTCAACCAAACATTCTTTCCAAGATCGAATTTTTACATATATATTATATGTTTTTATATTTTTAGGATTCCAAAATGATAAGAATCGTAATTTTTCAATTAATAACGAACGAGTTATGAATTTCGCGAGTTTACGACAATTAATACTTTTATAAAATTATTTTTATAAAAGTTACTATTCATGACAGAAAGTTATATTTTTGTAAACCTCATAAAAATATAGAACTTTCCAATACGAGAACGTCCTCGAAAGAATCATTAAAAACGGAGCTATAACGAATAAAATACGACATTTACGGGTTTTACGACAACAAATACGGAATTTATAAAACTCATGTCTGTCATGAACCGTAAAAGTTACTGTTCATAAGGGGGAAAATTTTTTATGAAAATGTCAAATATCGATAACCCGTCTTAATACGAAAAGATGGACATAAGAAACGCGAGAATCGGGCTTAAAACGCGAAAGTTACGCCAGTTTTACTAAACGGTAATTATAAACGTTTTAACTTATTAATCACAATTTTACCAAAACTATTAGTTGGTGATTGAGCTATATAGAATATTATGTGGTTGGATTTACGATTTAAAGTGTCCTAACTCCTCGAACGTCATGTCATGACCTCTTAAATTATGATAGCCCGAACGATAGTACGATGTAACAAATATAAGATTATATTCAATGTTATTAATTAAAGTACTCGGTACTTAGATAGCCCGAACGATAGGTATGATGTAAAACATATTAGATTATATTCAAATGTTGTTAGAACTAAGTACTCGGTACTTATACGACCTAATTTTAAATATTGCATTTGATCAAATTCGCGTAGGCGCGTTCTTTGTGATAACCGCTTGGCATTACTCACATCAAAAAGTGAGTTCATAACCCACATTTTACATGCTTTTGTTTTTAACAAAAGTTTTTTTGGGTGAAAAACATGCAATGCATTAACAATTGAACCAAGTGGTTAAGATTCAGTTATGATTACGTGATCCTAAGTAGCGATAAAAACCCATATCTGAGCCCATTTAGCATGAACTGTTAATTTCGAGCACGAATGTTATTAATAGATCTATTGGGTTTGACAACCCGTTCGGGTTATTAGCTGATCACTGACAAACGAACGTATACCAATGTCGAATATAGGATGTTGCGGGGTTAGAACATCACCACGGGAAATGTAGCCATTAATTTGGTATTACAATACACGCAAGCTTCAGTGTCATGAGCTAGAGCAACGTAATTACATTTTATATGATGTCTGCATCAGTTGCATTATCATACACTTGGGAAATCTTGTGGTCCCTACAACAATGATTAACAAACCGATGAATTGCACCATCATTATTGTTGAAGTTTTAAAGCAAGTGTTTTTCAGTAGGATCAATAAAGCACAAGGTGCGATGGATACATGAGGTTTTGATTTGGATGTCATGGGGCATTAAAATTTGGATGTCATTCATTAAAGATTTTGTCGCATTTCATTTTGTTATCTGTTATGGGCTAAAAATCTTTGTATTTTGATCAAGTGAACAAGTTGAGCTTCGGGCTATGTAACAATTACTTTATTAAATCCAATGTATCGTTTTCAAACGACTTTTTGGTCGTTCTATATATATCTTGTGTTATTGATCTAAGAAGTAACACGCCCCGGACCCTTATTCCGCTGCGACCCAATTTGGGGGTGTTACAGATTGGTATCAAGAGCCAAGGTTATAGAGAACCAGGTCAAATGTTTTTGCTGGACTATAACCGTTTTCAAACATTGAATTCATACAAAGGGTTTTACACGGGACATACATATGTGCATACATTCATGCATACTCTACTTGTTGCATTAGTTGGTTGGACTAGATGCATTCATATTTGATATACATGTTATGATATAAATGTATATTACTATAAGAGTCTTATATTAAATACTAATATAAGCTATTTTGAATTTTCAGATTCAGTCATGTCAGATTCGGATGAATCGGGGATCACATACACAGCAGTATCCAGTCCATTTAAGGAGTTATCAGACATAGGATCACCAAGAGCCGATGATCACGAGTACCTTGAGCTACCTTACATGCCAGAGGACCCATACTTGGAGGCCGCTCTTCAGGCACCACCCTCTCCAGATTACGTGCCTGGCCCTGAGGAGCCAGAGCAGGCACCACTTTTGCCAGATTATGTTCCAGGTCCAGAGCATGCTGATGATGAGATTGTTGCTGAGGATCAGCCGTATGCTGAGGATGCCTCACCCACTGCACAGTCACCTGATTATGTTCCAGATACTGATCCAGAGGCAGATCCGGAGGAGGATGACGATGAGGACCCTGAGGAGGATCCTATCGACTATCCTGCTGATGGAGGAGATGACGGAGATGACGAGATGGACATCGATGAGGATGATGATATGGACATCGACGCCGATGAGGAGGATGAGGAGGATGAGATAGATGTTGAGGTTGACGAGGAGGCGGAGGAGGAGCACTCAGCTCCTGCCTACCCTGTAGTTGTTGCTTTACCAGCTATTGTCCCGTCTGCGGAGGAGACTGAGCCGTTTGAGACTGATGAGTCTGCGGCCACACCACCACCTCACCCTGCATATCGTATGACAGCTAGGATTACTATTCCAGAGCCATTACCTATACCAGCATGGTCTGATTCTGAGGTTGCCAGACTGCTTGCTATATCTTCCCCACCAGCATCACCACTATCTCCATGGTCTTCATCACCACCCCAGATTCCTTTCCCACTATCACCACCCTCACTTGTATTGACAGCACCACCTCCTAGTCCTATTCGTTCGTTGGGCTATCGAGCTGCCACGATTCGGATAAGAGCTGAGGCTGTAGCTACTTCCCATTCTCTACCATTACCACCGCCCTTCATACTCTCCCCCACCAGACCAGATGCACCACCACCCATGCCCACATCAGCTCCTACTTCATTACCACCATTGTTGTTACCCTCTGCCAGTCATAGAGAGGATAGACCCGAGGTTAACCTACCACCTCGGAAGAGGTTAGGTATAGCTCTTGGTCCCAGTTATGAGGTAGGAGAGAGCTCCGCCGCTGCTGCTGCTAGACCAGCTGGAGGTCTTAGGGCAGATTACGGCTTTGTTGCCACTATGGACAGGGAGATTAGGCGTGACCCAGAGAGATATGTTGGATATGGGATCACGGATTCATGGGATGAGATTGTTGAGACCTTACAGGGAGCTCCAGTTAGTACCGATACAGAGTTGGGTGCACACATGAGAGAGTTTGAGTCTATGGTTAGGCGAGATACAGATGAGATCTACACGAGGTTAGATGACGAGCAGGGACAGAGACAGCTATTGGCCGGTCGGGTCAATATGTTGTTTAGAGATAGACGCACTCATGCACATACACGTCAGCTCATGGAGACCGAGGCTGGTATGTCTAGAGAGGCTTGGGGACGAGCGATGGATGCGAGCGATCTTGCTCATGGAGGGGTTATATCACTACGCACCACAGTTCATGCACAGATGGCAGAGATCACAGAGTTACAGTCAGCGGACCGTAGGAGACAGAGAGCGATGTCAGATTTGCTAGAGACAGACCGCAGGAGGCGTGAGGAGATGAGAGAGTTGAGGGCTGCTGATCGTACTCGACAGCAGCAGATTGTTCAGACCTTGACTGTTATGCAGACACTACAGAGAGAGATGATTCCACTTCAGGGACTGGTCACCACACTGCAGGGGCAGGTGACAGCCTTACAGGGACAGGTGATGACATTACAGGGGCAGGTTACTGCATTACAGGGACAGCAGGGACCCGCTGGGGGTCCTGCACAGCCGGAGCTGCCAGAGGAGGCTGGTAGCAGTTCTTAGATTAGACTTTATTATGGCTAGTTGTTTTGTATATAGCCTACTAAGTATTACGGGTTTAATCCCGGCTAGTAAGGCTTTAGGTTATTATGCTTACTTTGTAACCTAAACATTATGATCATTTTGTATCGAAACCAATCATGTATGTTTTCCAGTTATATATGAAATGGTGATGTTATGTCATGTCTATAATCGAATTTGTGGTGAATGAATGTCGATTTGGTTATATCATTGTTGATTACAATTCAGTTGTACATTTCACTGTGTGATGTGATTTCACTTTAGTTATCATGGATATGTCATGTCATGGTTATGATTTTATGAAATCTAACGGATATTGTATTTTCTTATGATTGAAGAAAATGGCACCGAAACGAGCTACAAGGTCAACACCAGTCACAACAACAACAGCCACAACCACTACGGTCACTAATGCCCAACTCCAAGCTATGATTAACCAAGGTGTCAGTGCCGCTTTGGCCGCACGTGACGCAACCAGGAATGGCACTGATAGCCATTCTTCGGGAACGGGTGTCAGGGGATCTGAACGCGTTGCTAGAGAATGCACTTACCAGGATTTCATGAAGTGCAAACCTCTGTATTTTAAGGGCACTGAGGGAGTGGTTGAGTTAACCCAATGGTTTGAAAGAATGGAGACTGTCTTCAGAATAAGCAACTGCTCGGTGGAAAGCCAGATCAAATTTGCTACTTGTACCCTTTTAGCAGGTGCTCTAACATGGTGGAATTCCCATGTTATGACTGTTACTCATGATGTTGCATATTCTATGACTTGGGTAGATCTGAAGAAGAAGATGACTGATAAGTATTGTCCACGAAACGAAATGAAGAAGCTTGAGGCTGAGTTGTGGAACTTGAAGGTAATAGGTACTGATGTGGTCAAGTACAACCAACGTTTTCAAGAGCTAGCACTACTGTGTGTTAGAATGTTCCCTGAGGAGGCAGACAAAATTGAAAGGTATGTCGGTGGATTGCCCGACATGATCCATGGAAACATCGTGGCTTCAAAGCCAAAGACCATGCAAGAGGCTATTGAAATGGCCACAGAATTGATGGACAAGAGAGTCAGTACCATTGCAGAGAGACAAGCTGAAAACAAGAGGAAGTTTGAAAACACTTCCCGAAACAATCAGAACCAACAACAACAACAAAACAAGAGGCAGAACACCGGCAGGGCATACACTGCTGGATCAGGTGATAAGAAACAATATGGGGGATCTAGACCCCTATGCCCAAAATGCAATTACCACCATGATGGTCCGTGTGCTCCAAAGTGCTATAAATGCAACAAATACGGTCACATCGCCCGTGACTGTAGGGGTACGGGAAATGCCAACAACATTAACAACCAGAAGGGCACCGGATCGGGTCAGAAACCTACTTGTTTTGAGTGTGGAGCTCAGGGACACTTCAAAAAGGAATGTCCAAGAATGAAGAACAACAAAGGCAACCGTGGTAATCAAGCTGGGAATGACAGGGCTCCAGCGAAGGTGTATGTGGTTGGAAATGCGGGGGCAAATCCAGACAACGTCGTTGCGGGTACGTTTCTTCTAAACAACCGCTATGCTTATATCTTGTTTGATACGGGTGCCGATCAAAGTTTTGTGTCTACTGCATTTAGCTCCCAAATTGACATCACGCCATCTACCCTAGATCACTATTATGATGTCGAACTAGCTGACGGGAGGATAATTGGGTTAAACACTATACTTAAGGGTTGCACATTAAACTTCCTAAACCACCAATTCAACATAAACTTAATGCCTGTAGAACTTGGTAGTTTCGATGCTATAATCGGTATGGATTGGTTGGCGAAGTACCAAGCGGTCATTGTGTGTGCCGAGAAGATTGTTCGCATTCCCTGGAAAAATAAAACCTTAATCATACACGGTGATGGAAGTACCCAGGGAAATGTGACACGATTAAACATCATTTCGTGCACTAAAACACAAAAGTACATGGAAAAAGGGTTTCCTATCTTTCTGGCACATGTTACTACAAAAGAGGTTGAAGACAAGTCGGAGAAGAAGCGACTTAAGGACGTACCAATAGTTCAAGACTTTCCAAAAGATTTCCTGAATGACTTGCTGGGTCTACTCCGACTCGACAAGTGGAGTTTCAAAATGATTTGTAACCTGGTGCTGTGCCCCTGTACAATGCGGCACCCTACAGATTGGCGCCTTCCAAATGAAGAATTATCTGAGCGACTGAAAGAGCTATCCACCAAGGCTTTTATAAGACCCAGTTCCTCACCCTGGGGAAGCTCCGGTCTTGTTTTGTCAGGAAGAAAGACAATCCATTCCGGATGTTCCATTGATTACCGGGAATTGAATAAACTAAACGGTGAAGAACGTTTATCCGCTCCAAGAATTGAAGATTTATTTGATCACTCCAAGGGTCGAGTGTCTACTCAAAATCATTAAGTCCAGTTTTATCACCAATTGAGATTCGAGAAGAGACATTGCGTGAAGACTGCCTTCAGAACTCGTTATGTCCATTAAAAATTACAAGTTATGCCCGTTTTGGTTTGACAAACGCACTGCCGTATTCATGGACCCTTATGAACGGTATGCAAACCATAATCTGGATAATTCGTGATTATCTTTTTTATTGAAGACAATCTGAATATATTCGAAGACAAGAAAGAACATGAAGACCACCTTAAGCCAAATCTTAACTTGCTAAAGAAGGAGGAGTTGATGCCAAGTTATTCCCAAATGTGAATTTAGGATTCCCAAAGTACAGTTTCCTTGGTCACGTGATCGATAGGGAAGGAATTCATGTGATCCATCCATGATTGAATCCATAAAGATTGACATCTCACTAAGACACCAACGGAGATATCCGTACCAATTCTTAGGATCTGCTGGGTATTACCGGAGGTTCATGAAGGGTTTTCAAAGATCGTCCAAACCAATACATAAGCTTACTCAAAAAAAGGTCAAGTTTGATTGGGAGATAAACAAGAAGCAGCTATTTCACTAATGAAGCAAAAGTTGTGCATTGCACCAATCCTTGCATTAAACCTAAGGAAGCGAAGATTTCAATCGCATATGCGATGGCTTCAAGAAAGGTTTAGGGCCTTTGTTTTGATGGAGAGAGAAAAGGAGATTTTTAGCATCCCGCCTGGTGCTGTATTGATGCAGAGAGAAAAAGTGATTTCTTATGCATCACGCCAGTTGAAGATTCATGAGAAGAACTATACAACTCATGATCTGGAACTTGGTGCAGTAGTGTTCGCTCTCAAGATCTAGAGACGTTATGTATATGGAACTAAGTGTACGGTGTTCACCGATCACAAGAGTTTGCAACACATCTTAGATCAAAAAGAGTTGAACATGAGGCAACGTCGATGGTTAGAGTTGCTAAGTGATTACGATTGCGATATCTGTTATCACTCGGGGAAAGCAAATGTCGTTGCTGATGCTTTGAGTAGGAAAGAACGAGAACCACCGTTAAGAGTTCAAGCCTTAGTCATGACTATTAGCTTGGATCTTCCCAAACAGATCTTAAATGCTCAGGCCGAAGCGCGAAAACCAAAGAACGTTAAGAGTGAAGACGTTGGGGGAATGTTAGAACCATGTGCGGATGGAACCCTATGCCTCAATGGCAGGAGCTGGTTACCTTGTTATGGGGATTTACGGACTGTAATCATGCACGAATCCCACAAATCAAAATACTCTATTCATCCGGGTTCCGACAAAATGTACCAAGACATGAAGAAGCTATATTGGTGGCCCAACATGAAAGCCGACATAGCCACTTATGTTAACAAGTGTTTGACCTGTGCTAAGGTCAAGGCCGAACATCAAAGGCCATCAGGATTGTTGGTACAACCCAAGATACCCGAATGGAAGTGGGACAACATCACTATGGATTTTGTCACAAAGCTTCCTAAGACGTCTCAAGGCTATGACACAATTTGGGTGATCGTTGACCGGCTCACTAAGTCTGCTATTTTTACACCAATTAGAGAGACTGATCCTTTGGATAAACTTGCAAGATTGTACTTAAAGGAGGTGGTCACGAGGCATGGAATACCCGTCTCAATCATTTGTGATCGTGACCCGAGATTCGCATCAAATTTCTGGAGGTCACTTCAGAACGCTTTGGGTACAAATTTGGATATGAGTACTGCGTACCATCCACAAACAGACGGGCAAAGCAAGAGGACCATTCAAACTCTCGAGGATATGTTGCGTGCTTGTGCGATCGACTTTGGAAAGGGTTGGGTTAACCATTTGCCATTAGTCGAGTTTTCATACAACAATAGCTATCACGCTAGCATCAAGGCCGCACCATTTGTTGGACTAAAGTTGGAGAAGCTCAAATACTCGGTCCAGAACTAATTCAAGAGACCACTTAGAAAATCATCCAGATCAAGCAAAGGATGCAAGCCGCTCGTGAAACTCACTATATTAAAACAAGCGATTAGGGAAGGAACAAAAGGGTTGGGAAACCCTAAAATACTCCCAAAGTCAGCTACAAGTTGTTCTCTACCGAACTCCACTCCTAATATGCTATATGAACCCTAGGTATGTTGGACCTTTTAAGGTAATAGAAAGGGTTGGAGAAGTTGCTTACAAGCTTGAACTTCCAGAAGAGTTGAGCAGAGTTCATAATACGTTTCATGTATCTAATCTGAAAAAGTGTCATGCCGACGAACCATTAGCCGTTCTGTTGGATGGACTTCATCTTGATGACAAACTCCATTTTGTTGAGGAACCATTAGAAATAATGGGCCGTGAAGTTAAACGGTTGAAGCGAAGCCGAATCCCATTAGTCCAAGTTCGATGGAACTCCAAGAGAGGTCCTGAGTTCATGTGGGAGCGTGAAGACCAATTCAGAAAGAAATACCCACACCTCTTCACCAAGACCGCACCGTCGTCAAGTGCCGCATTGTAAGCCTTGAGGACAAGGCTCATTTAACGGGGGAAGTCTATAACACCCCGTGTTTTCAAGTCATTGACGACGTCGATAAACCTAATATTTATTTTTAGTATTGTACGCGTTTACTTTTAATTTCATGTATTAAGTAAAAATCGCGTAAGCTAAAAATTAGCGTTCAATGTAAACGGGCATCAAACAATTAAATGTTTACATCAAGCAAGGGTTATATAATTATTTTGAGAATAATTATTAACTTTGTTCATTTTATTTTTATCGGATACGTAAAGTGTATACGTTTCGCGATAAATTGCGTTTAGGCACTCCCGGAACCACAAAAACTTTTCTACGCTTCAACAAATACCCACTTTTATACCCAATACATAAAAGTTACAAAATATATCATATATATCATATGTATGCCGAAATTTTTGCAATATATACAAGAAATATAAGAAAACTCTTCCATTTGGTCAATGTACATCACATATTCATTAAGCACACCCATACCTTGTCTCTTTGACCAAAGACCAAGACCAAGGACCATAGACCCATCCCTAAGACCTTACCATGTTCCTTTGACTAGACCTACATCTTATATACATGTATGCATATGATAAATGAACACACATTGCATAAAACACTTAGTAAAAAGAAAACTATCTATCTCTCTTTCTCTCTTTGAACTCACGGCAACAAACAACAACCATACCAAATCCATATAAATTTTTCTACAACCCATACATTCCTATACACATCTATCCTAAGATATTCTAAGGTATTTCCAACCATTGAATCACCATTTCCAAGTATTACTCAAGTGAAAGAAAGCTAGGGTTTTAATTAAGGAAACTAGGTTTCTTTGGCAAACTTGATTTTGGTTGTAGCTAAACAAGGTTTAGCACATGTTTACACCATCATGCTTTATCTTAAGTCCACTTTAAATCCTTTATGCCTTTCATTTATAAGCTTTCAGCATATTTTTTATTCATTTGTAGCTTAAATCACCATTTAAGATTTATTCATGAAATATGTTTCACTTGTAATGTCATTTTGTAACGTTACATACATATGGTTTTATAACTTATATCACACTAAAAAGATGAAAAATATCGGTATCATTATTTTGTGTAAAATAGATTATGAGTTAAATTAGGGTTTTTAATAGTTTCTGAATCGTTCAATGAAGAAATACAAATGACATTTAAATTAATTATGGACTTATATTAGATGTATAAATGATCATTAAAATGAGGTTATATCAAGATAAGAAAACTTGTACACTTATGGTTTTTATGGAAAATGGCTATATATGAACTTCATAATAAAGGGATTATTTATGAAAGTTATAAACTATAAAGTATTATGATAGACTTGTGAAGTTGGACAAGAGGACAACTATGGACAATGGACACTTAATATATTATATGATTATAACATAGATGTATATAACTGTGAAAATACAAAGTGGTAAAGTATAAAGAAAAGTTAAAAATGGATTCCAAAAAAACAAAGCTCAACCAAACATTTCTGTCCAAGATCCGAATTGTTTACATATATATGTTTATAATTTTATAAGATATACATTTACGACGAGCCCGAAATTACAACTTGTAAACGATTAATAACAAAAAGTTACTTAAAACAATTATACTTCATTAAACGGAGTTATAAAAGAATTTTCATAAAATTTATATCAAACAGCATTTTTTGATATTTTAAACAAATAATACCTATTTTTTAGGATTACCAAAAGAATAAGAAACTATTTTCCATAATAACGAACATGATGAATGTTTAATTTACACAATTAATACTTTTATAAAACTATTTTAATTAAAGTTACTAGTCAGAAGAAATTAATTTTGTAAACTCATAAATATTAGAACGTTCAATTACGAGAACGTGCTCGAAGAATCGTTAAAACAGCTATAACGATAAAATAACACATTATATCGGATGTTACGACTACAATACGCTTTAAATAAAAGTTAGCGTCCTGATGTAACATAAAATTTACTGTTCACCAAGGGGGTCAAAAAACAGAAAATTGCAAAATAATATAACTCGACTTAATACGAAAAGATGGCATAAGAAACCCTCCAATAAACTGATTAAAACATAAAAGTTATGCACGATACTTACCAAAATAATGTTTATAAACATTTTAATTTTATAAACATGTTTTTCACTTAAAAACATTAGATGTGATTGGCTATATAGACTTATGCATGGTAGAGTACTGAATGTGATTTGTACTTATACACCTTAAGTTAATTAGGTTGCATGCGATCAATTCGTGTGCCCGTTATTTGTGATATACTTGGCATTACTCACGTCAAGTGAGTTCAAGCCCAACGTTTTACAGGCTTTTTTTTACAAAGTTTTGGGGTGAAAAACTTGCAATGCATTACAATTAGACACAAAGTGGTTAATTTTCATATTATATTACGGTTGCCTAAGTACGAAACCCATATCGACCATTATCATGAACAGTCAATTACGACTGTGATCGCGAATTTATAATAGATCTATTGGGTTTGACAAAAACCCCGTTCGTGAATTAGCTATCACTACAAAAGAACTATACCATAGTCAATAAGATTGCGTTAGAACATCACCACGGGCAAAGTACCATTAAATTTGTATTCATAACACGGCAAGCATCAGTGTCATGAAGCTTAACAACTAATTACATTTATATGATTCTCATCCTTTCATTATCACAACTTTGGAAATCTTTGTGTCCTAGCAAAATATGGATTTACAACCCTATGAATTCACCAACATTATTTTACGTTTTAAAGCAATGTTTCTTAAGGGGATCAATAACACAGTGCATGGATACATGGTTGTTTTTTGATTGATTCATGATGCATTAAAATTTTGTCCCTTTCATTTTGTTATCTATGGGCAAATCCTTTGTATTTTGCTCAAGTGAACAAGTTAAGCTTCGGCTTATGTAACAATTACATCTTTTAAATCCAATGTATCATTTTCAAACGACTTTTTGGTCGTTCTATATATATCTTGTGTTATTGATCTGAGAAGTAACACGCCCCGGACCCTTATTCTTACAAAAGGTTTTGATGCAGGAAGGTTTCAGTACTTGGTCTCAAGTATTGGAATGCTTAATCCTTAAATGTCTACATCTCTTTATGTCTTTAAAAAGGTTTTGTAAAGGATTAGTACTGTTAGTTTTGCCAATTAGTACTGCTAGTTATACTTAAAACTGCTTGTTAAAATTGTTAGTCATACTTAATGTTGTCAAGAAGAAAATACTTTGGATTGTATATTTTTTGCTATGGACTAACACCTGCAGGTTAAGCATATTGAATACCTGATGTTGAATGCTTCACCTTTGAAGTAATGTTTGAAAGGAAGTTAATGTTCTTGGATCACAGTTTTTAACTTTTATTCATAGGTTATGCATAAATATGGATCCTCATGAATTCTCACATGTCTATCTAGTCTTTTCTAGTGTGCTTGTGATGAATAGAGGCATGTTGTTGTATAATTATTGAAGACTGAGTTAATACTATTAGAAATCTCTTAATACTACTAGAGAGAAAATTAGTACTGCCAGGCAAAAGATAGTATTGCTGGGATGTCATAAGAGCCAAGGTTACAACCTTTGAGAAAATACTTACCCCTTGAAGCATTGTTTGAGGGGAAGCTACTTATTTATATAGTCAAAGCATGGATGGAAGGATATGTAATATCAAAAGTGTTTTAAAAAGAATAAAAAACATCTAGGCATGTCAAAAGAGGTCAGGACACCAAGATACCTCAGTCTAGTGGTCCCCCTGTAAAGGTTGGTGATGAGGCTGTCCATAAGGAGTTGGGTGACAGAATGGAAAGGGCTGCCACTACTACTTCTAGATTAGAATCAGAGCAGGATAGTGGTAACATCAATAGGACCCAATTTATGGCAACACTTAATGGATTAAGTCCTTAGGGAATTGGTTAAGGTAGTGGTCCTAGGTGCCAAGATACCATATTGGGAGTGTAGATGCTCAAACTAGGTTTCAGACTATATCTAAAAAGTCCAGTGATCCACCTCTCTCTAGAGGTTACACACTTAGAAGTGGAGAGGACAGTATGAAACTATTAGAATTGATGGCAAAGTGTACAAAGTCTATGTGAAATAGTGAGGAAAAAGACAAGAGAGAAAATATGAGTTGAAAAACAAAAAGAGAGATGTGTGAATAAAAACATAAAAGAGTGATTTTGTGAGCAACAAGAATTGAGAGATATTGTGAGCATAAAATCAGAAAGAGAGCTTGTGAGAAGAACTAATTGATGATTGAAGACCTTTTTGGAATGAAATTGAAGATTAATGCTGGTAGCTCAAACTTACTGCTGTTAGCCTCAGGATAATACTGGTAATATAACTTAATACTGCTAAGCATAAAAATTCTACTACTAGTATATCTTAGTGTTGTTAAGCTTAAGTTGATGCTGTTGAGTTATTGCTGTCAGTTTAAGTTAATGCTGTTAGGCATTATTTAGTGCTGCCAGTTCAAGTTCCTGCTACTGAGAGTGCTTTTATAAATACTTTGATTCAAGGTTTTACTTGATTCTTTATTCGATTTCAATCATTCAAACACTCTCTAAACGTAAACCCTAACTCAATTTCATCTTTAATCATCTAATCACAAAACAATGTCAACCCTAACGTTTGCTGATACTCACAATATGGTCGCATTCTTGGAAAAACTTGCTGAAAGTGATGGGTTTCATGAGATTATCGATTTTTTGAATGCTAACCAAATTCATTATGCTTTAACTGTCAATCCTATCGTCTACACATCTTGCATTCAATAGTTTTGGGCAACAGCAAAGGCAAACACTATCAATGGTGAACATCAGTTACAAGCCCTAGTTGATAAAAAGAGGGTGATCATCACGGAGTCAAGCATTAGAAGTGATCTTCACTTAGCAGATGCTAGTGGTATTGATTATTTGTCGACTGCTACTATCTTTGAAGAACTGGCACGGATGGGGTATGAAAAACCTTCTCAAAGGCTTACATTTTATAAAGCTTTCTTTTCTCCACAATTTAGTGTTACAAATCCAACACTGCACGGAATGAAGTCAGTTGTACATGCTTCTTAATCATATGCTTGGATACAAACCAATGAATTTACATCTGTCTAAGTGCATTTTGATGCTTGGTGTAACATAGATGGGAAGTGGTTAAGTTGTCTGACTGTATACGTTTCTACAAGTTTTCATTAATCAACAGCTTGGTGATATGTCACACCACAAGAAGATTTATGTTAACCCTTCACACACAAAGAAAATCTTTGCCAGTATGAAAAGAGAAGGAAAGGATTTTTTTTTTTGGAAGGATAACACCTTTGTTTGAAACAATGATGGTTCAACCTACTTAAGATGAGGGTGTAGATTCAGGTATTCCTTCTAATTCTCTTCAAACACCCATTCCTACTCAACCATCATCCTCTAGATCTTAAAAGAAATAGTCCAGGAGGAAACAAAGGAAGGACACTGTAGTCACTCAAGAGGAGACACAACTAGATGCCAGTGTTCCTACACCTTCCAGTGATCCACCTCTCAATGGTGAGGATAGCATGCAACTATATGAATTGATGCTTTTGTGTACTAATTTGCAAAAACAAGTTCTTGATTTAGAGAAGGCGAAGGGTGCTCAAGCAAAGGAGATTGCTGATTTAAAAAAAGACTAAAGATAGTTGTATGTTAGGAGAGTTGAATCCTCTGAGATCCGGAGAGTTTCGGGAGTATTCAGGATGCATCTAAACAGGGGAGGACTATTGAAGACATTGATAAGGATGTTGATGTTTCTTTAGTTGATAATACCCAAAGGAGGTCAGATGATGCATAAATGTTTGATACAAATGATCTTCATGGTGATGAAGTAAATGTGGATATGCCAGTTGGTGACAATCAAGAGCAGAGTGTAAAGGAAAGAGAAGTAGATACTAGTGTTGAAGGTAGTGCTGCTCCTACAACTATTGAAGAAATCACTTTGGCTTAGGCACTTATTCAAATCAAAGCAACTAAACCTAAAGTTGTTACTACTGCTGCTATAACAACAACAACTACAAGACCCAAGGCTAGAGGGGTTGTAGTTCAAGATCCAAGTGAATTCAGAACTCCACAAGAATCACAACCTTCAATTACTAAAGACAAAGGCAAAGGAATCATGATTGAGCCTGAAATTCCTCTGAAAAGAAAAGATCAAGTGGCTCTTGATGAAGATTTGGCAATAAATCTTCAAGCTCAGTTGGAGGCTGAACTTATAGAAGAAGAAAAGCTTGCAAGGAAATAGGAAGAAGAAGCCAACATAGCTTTGATTGAGTTATAGGATAATACACAAGCTATGATGGAGGCAGATTTTGAGTTAGCTCAGAGACTACAAACAGAAGAACAAGGAGAGATAACTATTGAAGAAAGATCAAGACTGTTTGTAGAGCTTATAAACAAAAGAAAGAAACACTTTGCAATGCTTAGAGCTGAAGAGAAAAGAAGAAAGCCACCCACTAAAGCTCAAAAGAGGAATCTAATGTCCACCTATCTTAAAAACATAGGTAGATACAAACATAATCAGTTGAAGAGCAAGAGCTATGAAGAGATCCATAAGTTATTTGATAATAAAATGAGGAGAGTAAATACTTTTATACCTATAGATTATAAGGTAGTTAAAAGCAAAAAGGAAACAGAAGAAAGTTCTAAAGGTACAGAGGATGAACTGGAAGCTGATAAGTCAAAGAAGGCAGAAAGTAGCGAGGAGAAGGCTAAAGGCAGCAGAAAGAAGATGCTTGGTAAGAAAAGAGCAGGGAAAGAGCAACAACAAGAATCTTCAAAGAGACAAAGAATAGAAGATGATAAAGAGGAAGATGAGCATGAAAAAGTTGAAGTAGATGATGAAGCTGAGCTAAAAAAGCATCTGGTGATAGTCAAAGATGATGAAATAGCAATTGATGCTATTCCACTTGCTACCAAACCATATGTGATTGTTGAATACAAGCTTCTTAAAGAAGGAATAATGGTACATTATCAGTTGATAAGAGCAGATGGAAGTTCCAAGAGATATTCTTCAATGATTAGGATGCTTCAAGATATTGACAAAGAAGACTTGGAGACTCTTTGGAAGTTAGTAAAAAAAAGCATGGTGATATAAGGCCTAAAGATGAACATGAAAGAGTGTTGTGGGGAGATTTAAAAGTCATGGTTGAACTAGACATTAGAAGTGAAGTTTGGAGAAATCTACAAGGTTATACAGTTACTGTTTGGAAATTGTATGATTCATGTGGAGTGCACTTTGTAAGGTTTGGAAATGTGTAAGTCTTCATGTTAGTTGAAAAGAGATATCCCCTCACACCAATAACAATCACAAATATGCTAAACAAGAAGCTTCAAACTGATTATTTTAATGAGATGTGGTATCAACTGCTCAAGCTTATGGTAAAGCAGCAAAAGGGTCAATAAAAGGTTTGAATGCATCTTCCTGATACTGATGAAGACTTTTAACAAAGAAACTTGAAGATTCAGAAGATAAACATCAAGTTTAGCGGAGGATTGTTGGGACTTAAAAGACTTCAAGGATTCTTAGAGTTACTACTGCTTAGGTACATAATAGAAATTATGCTAAGTAGTTAGTACTGGTAGTATAAAGTTACCACTGCTAGTTACTACTGGTAGTATAATTTAGTAATGTTAGTATAAAGTTACTGCTGTTAATTAAAGTTAAGATTGCTTAGAGTTGAAGACTAAAATATAAGCTAAGTAGTTAGTGCTGCTAGTAGTAATGTTAAGACTGCTAGTACATGTTACTATTGTGAGTATATATTAGTACTGCTAGTACTAACGTTACTACTGCTTATGTTTATTAGTACTGCTGGTACAAAAGTTTAAGCTGCTGGATTACAACTGCTAGAAGACTTACTAATGTTTAAAGGATAAAGACGGTTTAAAGAGATAAAGATTGTTTGGAGAACAAGAATACTTGTGAAGATAAGTATTGAGATATTTTTGTACAAGATATACATAATGTATTTGTTTAAGAGATTACGTTTATGTTTAGAAAAGATTATGATATCTTAGGAATGTATTGTAAGCCGACTAGGACTCCTTAGTCTATAAAAGGAGGTCCTAGGGCATTAGTTGAGATATAAGTTTTGCATACAAGTTGTCAAGTCGATTTAAGAAAAGCTCAAAGGTTGTAAACCCTAGTACTAATGAAGAGTACTCGTATTATTGATCTAATAATATTAGAGGGTTTGGTTATATCTTTGTTTATACACGATTACTATTTTATTCATAATACTTCTATGTATTTAGGTGTAGATTCCGCATACACTTTAGTATACATACAAAGTTTCTACAACAAGGTATTTTGGATTTATCCAAGGTAATTTAACCTTAGAGAACCTAAGGAATCGATCAAGGATTGGGATCAATAAGTGGTATCAGAGCTTTGCTTTGATAAACTTTGATCTAGAAGTCATGGATTTTGAATCTGCACAAAGGAACAAGGAAGGTCAATTCAGAAATCAAAACAACACCAGGAAGCAAGGAAATAATGAAGACACATCCTCAAAGGCAATGTTGGCTATAGATGGTGTAGGCTTTGACTGGAGTGATATGGTAGAAGAACAAGTTCAGACAAACTTGGCTCTAATTGCGTTTTCGGACTCAGAGGTATACAATGATAAAACTTGTCTGAAAAAACTATGAAACTCTTAAGAAACAGTGTGATGATTTGATTGTTAAGCTTAATCAAATTGAATTTACAATAGCTACTTATAAAAGAGGTTTAGCAATAGTAGAAGAACAACTTATCACATATAGAAAGAATGAGGTTCTTTTTAGTGAAGAAGTTGCAGTTCTTAAAAGAGAAGTAGCTTCCAACGACTATGAAATAAATATGCTTAAAAGTGAGTTTGAAAAAGTTAAGCAAGAAAAAGAGGGCATTGAATTTAAAATTGAGAAATTTGATAAGGCCTCAAAAGACCTAGACAAGTTGTAAGAGAGTGGGATAACTGACAAAAGTAAAAAGGGTTGGGGGTATAGTGCAGTTCCTCTACCTCATCCTTTAATCTATAACAGACCTAAAAAGCTTGATTTGTCTTATTCTGGTCTTGATGAATTCAAAGAGCCTGAATTCAAAGGGTATGGTTCTGAGGATAGTAAAAAAGAGTCAAATGTTGTTTGTGATAAGAAATCAAATGATTCTAAGGAAAATTTTGAAAACTCTTTGGTAAAAGAATAGGTATCAAAAGATACAAGTAGCTTTGTTGAGTCTTCACTTAATGTTGATAAAGAAACTATTTTTCCTGTTGATAAAAAAGTAGAGTCTATCAAACCTAAAGATCATGAAAAACCAGTTAAAAAGTCAGTTAGGTATGCTGAGATGTATAGATCACAAACTCCTAGGGGAATCAAAGGAATTGGAATGGGCAGAAGTCCAATCAACTAGGAAGTGATTTTGTGATGTATAACAAAGCTTGCTTTATTTGTGGGAGTTTTAATCATGTACAGGCTCAGTGTAAATACCATCAAAGGGAAAGGATGGTATATGGGAATAATTATAACAGGGTGAACTACAACTATACTACCAAAAGAACTCACCCTAATGCTCAAAGTAACATGTTTCCAAGAGTAGTTTTAATAAAAACTGGCCTAAAAACTTTGAATACTGCCAGGACAGTTAATACTGCTCATCTCAAATCTATAGTTTTTAGTGCTAAACCAATGTCATGTTTTCCAAAAACAACACAATCAACTGTAAGAAGACCCTTTCAAACTAAAACAACATTATCTAACAAAAGGTTTACATAAGCAGTTAATACTGCTAGGCCACAAGCAGTTAATACTGCTAGGCCAAAAATAGTTAAAACTGCTAGGCCAAATTCTGTAGTTGTTAATGATGTTAGAGTTAATCAGGAAAATGCTATAAAGACCTCAACATGTTGGGTTTTGAGACCTACCAAACCTGATAGTGCATCAATCACCTGGAAGAAACATAATTACATTGATGCACGAGGCAAATCCAAGTCAGTGATGGCTTGGGTCCCCAAAGGAATCTAATTTCCTTATTTTATGTGCATGGCAAGACATAACAAGATGATACAGGATTTGTTGACAGTGGATGCTCAAGGCATATGACTGGGAACATAGCTTATCTCTCAGATTTCAAGGAATTTGATGGAGGTTATGTTACATTTTGAGGAGGAGCACATGGTGGTAGAATTTCTTGTAAAGAAACACTTAAAATTGTTAATCATACTTAATACTATCAAGAAGAAAATACTCTGGATTGTGTATTTTTGGCTATGGACTAACACCTGCAGGTTAAACATCTTGAATACCTGATGTTGAATGCTTCACCTTTGAAGTAATGTTTGAGAGGAAGTCAATGTTCTTGGATAACATTTTTTAACTTTTATTCATGGGTTATGCATAAATATGGATCCTCGTGAATTCTCACATGTCTATCTAGTCTTTTCTAGTGTGCTTGTGATGAATAGAGGCATGTTATTGTATAATTATTGAAGACAAAGTTAATACTGTTATACATCTCTTAATACTGCTAGGCAGAAAATTACTACTGTCAGGCAAAAGTTACTAATGCTGGGCGCCAAAGTTACAACTGTTGAGCAAATACTTACCCCTTGAAGCATTGTTTGAGGGGAGGCTACTTATTTATACAGTCAAAGCATGGATGGAAGGCTATGTAATATCAAAAGTATGTTAAAAAGAATCAAAAACATCTAGGCATGTCAAAAGAGGTCGGGACACCAAGATACCTCAGTCTCGTGGTCCCCCTGTAAAGGTTGGTGATGAGGCTGTCCATAAGGAGTTGGGTGACAGAATGGAAAGGGTTGTCACTACTGCTTCTAGCTTAGAAGTAGGCAGGACAGTGGTAACATCTAATAAGACCCAATCTATGGCAACACATAATAGATCAAGTCCTTAGGGAATTGGTTTAGGTAGTGGTCCCAGGTGCCAAGATACCATATTAGGGGATGTGGATGCTCAAACTAGGTTTGAGACTACATCTAAACTGTCCAATGATCCACCTCTCTCAAGAGGTTACACACTTGGAAGTGGGGAGGACAGTGTGAAACTATTGGAATTGATGGAACTTTGTATAAAACTGTCAAATATGTTGCATAAAAACAGAAAGAGTGATTTGGTGAGCCAAAAGAAATGAAAAATTAAGTGAGCTTAAAAATAAAAAAGATAGATGTGTTAATAAAAACAAAAATGAGTGATTATGTGAGCAAAAATAATTAAGAGATATTGTGAGCATAAAAATAGAAAGAGAGCTTGTGAGAAGAACCAATTGATGATAGAAGTCCTTTTTGGAAAGAAATTAAAGTTAGTGCTGGTAACTTAAGACTTAATGTTGTTAGTCTTAGGTTATTGGGTTACTTACTACTGTTAGGCATAACATTATGCTGTCAGTTTAAGTTAATGCTGCTAGGCCTAATTTAGTGCTGCCAGTTCAAGTTAATGCTGCTGAGGGTGATTTTATATATACTTTGATTCAGTGTTTCTTTTAATTCTTTATTTGATTTCAATCATTCAAACACTCTCTAACCATAAACCATAACTCAATTTCATCTTTGATCATCAAAACACAACACAATGTCAACCCTAACTTTTGCTGATACTCACAACATGGTCGCATTCTTGGAAAAACCCACTGAAAGTGATGGGTTTCATGAGATTATTGATTTTCTGAATGCTAACTTATGCATTGACTGTCAATCCTACTATCTACACATCTTGCATTGAATAGTTCTGGTCAATTGCAAAGGCAAAAACAGTTAATGGTAAACGTCAGATACAATTCTTAATTGATAAGAAGAAGGTGATCATCACAGAGTCAAGCATTAAAAGTGATCTTCACTTGGAAGATGCAGAAGGTACTGATTGTTTTCCAACTGCTACAATTTTTGAAGAACTTGCAAGAATGGGGTATGAAAAACCTTCTCAAAAGCTTACATTTTATAAAGCTTTCTTTTCTCCGCAATGGAAGTTCTTAATTCATACCATTACACAATGCCTTAGTGCCAAATCCACTGCATGGAACGAATTCAGTAATACAATGGCCTCTTTAATCATATGCTTGGCTACAAACCAAAAATTTAATATGTCTAAGTACATTTTTGATGCTATGGTGAAACACTTAGATGGAGGGGTTAAATTTCTGATGTATCCATGATTTATACAAGTTTTCATTAATCAACAGCTTGGTGATATGTCACATCACAAGAAGATTTTTATTAACCCTTCACACACAAAGAAAATCTTTGCCAATATGAAAAGAGAAGGAAAGGATTTTTCTGGGAGAATAACACCTTTGTTTGCAACAATGATGGTTCAACCTACTCAAGATGAGGGTGTAGATTCAGGCATTCATACTGATTCTTTTCAGACACCCATTACTACTCAACCATCATCCTCTAGATCTCAGAAGAAACAGTCTAGGAGGAAACATAGGAAGGGTACTACAGTTACTCAAGAGGAGACACAACAAGATGACAGTGTTCCTACACCTTCCAATGATATACCTCTTAGTGGTAAGGATAGCATGTAACTATCTAAATTGATGCTTTTGTGTACTAATTTGCAAAAATAAGTTCTTGATTTAGAGAAGGTAAAGGATGCTCAAGCAAAGGAGATTGCTGATTTAAAGAAGAGGGTCCAGAAGTTGGAAAGGAAAAAGAAATCAAGAACTACACGGTTACAAAGATTAAGGAAAGTTGGTGAATCTAGAAGAGTTGAATCCTATAAGGATAAGGAGAGTTTGGGTGATTATGAAGATGCATCCAAACAGGGGAGGAACATTGAAGACATTGATAAGGATACTGATGTTTCTTTAGTTGATGATACCCAGGAGAGGTCAGGTGATGTAGAAATGTTTGATACAAATGATCTTCATGGTGATGAGGTAAATGTGGATATGCCAGTTGGTGAGAAACAAGAGCAGAATGCAAAGGAAAGAGAGGTAAATACTAGTGTTGAAGATAGTGTTGTTCCTACAACAATTGAAGAAATAACTTTAGCTCAGACACTTATTCAAATTAAAGCAGCTAAACCTAAAGTTGTTACTACTGCTGCTACAACAACAACAACTACAAGACCCAAGGCTAGAGGGGTTGTAGTTCAGGAGCCAAGTGAATTCAGAAATCCACAAGAATCCTAACCTTCAATGATTAAAGACAAAGGCAAAGAAAAGAAATCATGAATTGTGCCTGATGTTCTATGAAAAGAAAAAGATCAGTTGCTCTTGATGAAAATTTGGTAAGAAATTCTTCAGCTCATTAGAGGTGAACTCCCCCCCTATAGATGAAAGAAAGGCTTGCAAGGAAAAAGAAGCCAAACATAAGCTTTGATTGATTCTGGGATATACACAAGCTATGAATGGTGGAGATTTTGAGTTAGCTCAGATTCTTACAAACAGTAGAACATGAGTGATAAAACTATTGAAGAAAGATCAAGACTGTTTGTAGAGCTTATGAACAAAATAAAGAAACACTTTGCAATGCTTAGAGCTGAAGAGAAAAGAAGAAAGCCACCAACTAAAGCTCAAAAGATGAATCTAATGTCTACCTATCTTAAAAACATTGGTGGATACAAACATAATTAGTTGAAGAGCAAGATCTATGAAGAAATCTAGAAGTTGTTTGATAATGAAATGAGGAGAGTAAATACTTTTATTCCTATGGATTCTAAGGTAGTTAAAAGCAAAAAGGAAACAGAAGAAAGTTCTAAAGGTACAGAGGATGAGCTAGAATTTAATAAGTCAAAGAAGGCAAAAAGTAGTAAGGAGAAAGCAAAAGGCAGCAGAAAGAAGATACTAGGTAAGAAAAGAGCAGGGAAAGAGCAACACCAATGATCTTCAAAGAGACAAAGACTAGAGGATGATAAAGAGACTGATGAGCATGAAGAAGTTGAAGTAGATGATGAAGCTGAGCTGAAAACGCATCTGGTAATAGTCAAAGATGGTGATATAGAAATTGATGCTATACCACTTTCTACCAAACCACCAGTGATTGTTGAATACAAGCTTCTTAAAGAAGGAATAATGGTACATTATCAATTGATAAGAGCAAATGGAAGTTCCAAGAGATATTTTTTAATGATTAGGATGCTTCAGGATATTGACAGAGAAGACTTGGAGACTCTTTGGAAATTGGTCAAAACAAAGCATGGTGATACAAGGCCTGAAGATGAACATTAAAGAGTGTTGTGGGGTGATTTAAAAGTCATGTTTGAACCAGACATAAAGAGGATATGTAGGAGAAAATCTAATAGGATATACAGTGACTATTTCACGATGTTATATGATTCATGGGGAGGGCACTTGGTAAGGTTTTTGGAAAGTGTGACTTCTTTATGTTGTTGAAAAGAGATATCCCCTCTACCACAATAACAATCACCAAAATATGTCATAAAACAAAGAAACTTTAATGCTTATTGAGAGGTGCTATCAATACTCAGCTTATGGTTAAAGCAGTCAAAAGGGTCAATAAAAGGTTAGAATGCATCCTCCTGATGTGATGAGACTTTTACAAAGATGACAACTTAAAGAATTCAGAAGATGAACATCATTTTAATGGGAGGAATGTTGGATGACTTTAAAAGACTTTAAGGATTCTTAGAGTTACTACTGCTCAGGTACATAATGGAAATTATGCTAAGTAGTTAGTACTGGTAGTATAAAAGTTACCACTGCTAGTTACTACTGTTAGTATAATTTAGTACTGTTAGTATAAAGTTACTGCTGTTAGTTGAAGTTAAGACTGCTCAGAGTTGAAGACTAAAATATAAGCTAAATAGTTAGTGCTGCTAGTAGTAATGTTTAAGAACTGTCGAGTACATGTTACTACTGTGAGTATATATGAGATACTGCTGTAGTTCTGAATCTTATTACTGCTTATGTTTATTAGTGCTGCTGGTACAAAAGTTTATGCTGCTAGTTACTACTGCTCAGGTACATAATGGAAATTATGCTAAGTAGTTAGTACTGTTAGTATAAAGTTACCACTGCTAGTTACTACTGTTAGTATAATTTAGTACAAGATATACATAATGTATTTGTTTAAGAGATTATGTTTATGTTTAGAAAAGATTATGATATCTTAGGAATGTATTGTAAGCCGACTAGGACTCATTAGTCTATAAAAGGAGGTCCTAGGGTATTAGTTGAGATATAAGTTTTGCATACAAGTTGTCAAGTCGATTTAAGAAAAGCTTCAAGGTTGTAAACCCTAGTACTAGTGAAGAGTACTCGTATTATTGATCTAATAATATTGGAGCGTTTGGTTATATCTTTGTTTATTCACGATTATTATTTTATTCATAATACTTCTAGGTATTAAGGTGTAGATTCCGCATACACTTTAGTATATATACAAAGTTTCCACAACAAGTTATTTTGGATTTATCCAAGGTAATTTAACCTTAGAGAACCTAAGGAATCGATCAAGGATTGGGATCAACAGGAATGGCGTATTGCATGTAATGCTACGTAAATAGTTAGATGAGTTTGTGTTAAGCGGTTTTGTGAAATGTGTCATGTTGGAATTAAATAAAGTGAGTGAAATTTGGATATTTAGGGTAGACTTTCTAAATATAGAAAGTGAAATGTGAAATGAAAATTTATTTTTAGAATGTTTAGTAAGTTGCGTTTATATAAAAAGGTTTACCCAAATTAGCTTAGGTTTTTATGAAAACTTAAGGTAATGAAGATAATTAGTAAATATTTAAATAATAAAATTAAAAATATATATATATAAAAGGGGTGTTCGGCCGGTTTTAGAAGAAAGAAAAAAAAGGAAATAAAGTTTGATATTAATTAGGATTATATTAGTATAAAAACCAAATTAATAAAACCCTAAATCACTTTTTCTCTCCCCTTTTCCCTTTGATCGCCGAAACCATCAAGACGAAGAAATTTTTAAAAAAAAATCAAGAACAAGTTGGTGAATTAGTGTTTCATGAATCAAGGTTTAGGTATGTTTCAATTAAGTTTTTGTTTAATCTTTCTTTAAATCATGTAACAATTAATATGATGGATAATTAGGGTTTTAAAAACATCTCTAATTAAGGATGTTTTAATCATGCTAGAACGTTTAGGGTTTAATTAGCATCATATGGGTGTAAGTGGTTAGAGTTAGATCGCTTTAATTCATGATTTAGAGTTGAGCAGAATTTAGGGTTGTGTTCAACTGATGATATCTAGATGTTAAAAACATTTTTTGATATGATTCAAGTGCCTAAATTTTAGTTCAAAGAGTCTATTTTTCAAAAAGTCTGGCCTCGAGTGATTTGGAGTTCTGGAAGTTGGTTAAATATTGGTTACAAGAAAGGTTGTCAAAATAGTGAATACGAGTCAGAATTAGGTCAGGTTGGAGTGTTAAAACCCTAACTTAACGTGGAATTAAGGTTGCCAATCTACAGTGATTAGGTTCTATAAATATATAATATATATATAAATAACCTAGAAAGGATAGCTTGTGATTGTGTGTCTAGTATGTATTTAGGCCTACATTTTAATGTGCAATCAGATCGAATTGGGACAGTTTGAAGTTGGATTTTATTTGGAGATAGTTGCACTTGTCATGAGTATGTTGGGAAATCACAAGGTAGTTAGAAACTCATATAATGAACTTAGTATTTTTTGGTATATTTATGAAGGTAGCAAATAAGGGTTTTGACTTAGTAAAGATACACTAAATTTTTTGCATTTTTGAATAAATTGTAGTTAACTAGTGTAATATGTTAATGAGGTGGTTAAGGTTGGGCATGGTGTCTGGGTGACCATGATGGATTAATCAAAACCTGGAATCCATATATTTGTGTGTTACATGGATAGAGCTTTTAGCTTGGTCACGTGTAACCGTGTTTATTTATTTGTATAGTTGCGTTTGGATTAAAGGGGGAATTGAAGCTGTGTTTTGAGCATTCAGGTGAGTTACTTAGTCCCACTTTTTATTGCGTTTTAAACTTGGGATGGAAATGATGCAAGTGTTGAAATGAGTTTGAATTCCTGTGATTATGTGTTGGTGTAAACGCATGGACTATTATGCGACTGATATGGATTATGTGCTACATGTTATGTGATGTGATATTGATGTGTGGCCTAGTCAGGAGGGTTACTTGCGGGTATCCATGGCCTGAGGAGGGAAAGAGATTTGGTATGATCTAAGAGCGATATGGGTCGTCTGCTTGGTGCCTGAGGGATCGGATGGGTACGCCTTCCAGTTTTGATTTGTTGGTTTGATTGATGTTGGATTGAATTGCATGTTAGCTTGTATGTTAGTTAGCATAATTGTCATGCAAAAGTATTGTGTTATAATCACAGTAATTGGATAAATTGTTTTAGAAATGGATTGAATATGTGTGTCTGAAAACCTATGTTTCTCACCAACCATTGTGTTGACGTATAAGCATCATTTTCAGGTATTCAGCAGGATGAGGTTAAAGTTAGGAAAAGTGGCTAGATGGACCGTAGGCAGCTGGCGAAGTTTAGTTATCTAGATTTTGTTATTTGTTTTGGATGATGAATGTTAATTGTTTTGCTTTGTTAGGATGTATGAATGTTTGCATGTCATGACGTTGACATGAACTGCCTTCATTTCAATGTCAGACGCCTTTTGGATTTTGTTGATGTGTTTGGGTATTTTCATGACACTGCGTGTCTATACCTTGTATTTTATGCATGTTTTAGTTTCTCTATATAGACGCCAATGTGTTGTGATGATTCCCTTTCTTGTCGCGCCTCGTGTTTCCGCCTTGGCGGGGTGTGACATCTTTGGCGTTTCATTTGTTTTGGCGTGCATGAGCTGTATTCGCGGAGTAGGAGTGTTGCTTGTTTTATCTATTTACATGTTTGTATTTTAATAGATGTAGCCCTCATGAAGCGATGAAACATGACTGTACTGGTTCATTTCATTTCCTCATTATTCGATGGCAATGTGAAAGTGGATTTTTCTGTTATTTGGGGATTAAATCTGAAGAATCCCGATACAGGTTTGTACTCTAATTACCTCGTTTTAATTTGTTGTTCTTTATTTGGAAAATGGGCGATTGTTGTAGTTTTTCTTGTAAGTAGCATTCATTAAAGATTTTCTTGATTGGATTCTTGGTATGAACATTTAGTTGTGTGAGTGGTATATTTGAGCATGCCGATTTATACTCAGTTCACTACCACTGTCTCTACTTGTTATTGTTTGGTCCAATCTATGAAGTGTATTGTTTCAAGTGTTTCACACCTGTTAAGTCTATGCTTTGATGTATTTTCTTTTCTATTTTCTGATGGCTAGATTGTTTTTAGATCCTGTCAATTACAGGGATGGTAGATGTTGAAATGCTTTTAGATTCTGAATGTGCTTCATAGCTTGAATGTTTTTCATTACTTGAATGTTTTTAAAATCTAAAAATGCTTTAGCCAGGAACCTTTTTTTAAAAAGAGGTTTTTTTACATTGCAAAGTTTTTTTTACATTGCAAAGTTTTTTTACATCGCTATGTCCATTCATTGTTGCATGTCTTAGACAGTCAAAGATTCATGCTCGAAACAGAACTAAATAAATCTAAGGTTGCAGAAATAACATAAAGGAACCACTCATTTAACATAACAGGCATAGTATTACTGTTTTAAACAAAACATGTGTTTTGCAAGGAGCAACTAAGCAAAACACAGGGCCCAGTAACATTTGGAACCCAACTTATCTTTTTTCCTAAATACTCATTATTGAAACTCCAAAAAGACTATATGTTATCCTGCAGTTGCTGCGCCCAGCTTTATAATCTTGGGTCGTCTATGCTGAGTCGGTCTCGTCATACACGGTTCAAAAATCATGACACCCAAACAAAAACAAGTTAGTACATGAATCAATATTAGTCGTCAAGGCAGAAAGGAATGTGGTTGTACCCCTTTCCTTTCTCATGCGCAGCATGAATGGCATCTGTGGCCTTCGCACCCACTCTACCTGAACCGCAGCTAGCATTTTCATCAAAATTAGTAAACTCCACTCTGTAGGGATGGATCATTTTAGGTGTTTAGGATCGAGTATAAATCGGCATGCTGAAAAAGGCTTACATGTAACTGAATATAAGTAAATGTGCAACCAAGGGTAATTAATATACCGGTTTTTCCTTTTCTTAGCAGAAGTCTCAACAGCCCCCTTCTTCCCTGTGCCATTATCTGAGTCGCCGCTATCTTCAGATTCAGAATCCTCAACGTCCATTCTATAGAAATGACACCATATGATGATATGTCTGTGATTTCAAACCTACTTACTGTGTTGGGGACAAATCATGGTTTTTGAAGTATGTAAGTGTGAGTGGTTGGTTGATTGCTAACCTTGGGTTTTTTCTTTCCTCCACAGGTTTGGACAGAGTGACAATGGATGGATCCCGTACAATACTTTTCAACTTTTAAGGCTGGTTGTCAGGATAATCATCTAGGTTGCTGGATCCCACACTCTCCTCGATTCCTTCCGATGGAAGAATCTGCCAACACGTGAAACTTTCAAATGTCCCATACTCGTAGTATGTATGAGACTCGATTTCCATGACATGAGCAGTACCAATAAGGTTTGATAAAGCAGGCGGCAAGCTTAGATGATCTTTTGAAGACTATACACAAAGGTTAGTACATAAGGTGTTTGGGGTTTGTGCAAAATACTATAAATATATACCTCATCTACTGTATCCATGAGGGAGTCTGCAGAACACTTGACACAAAGCGAGTAGCTGTTTCATTCATGTAATAAAAAGCTGAGCAATGTCGTCTGACACGTTCACTTCAAGCTGGTTACCTGAAGGAGAATCATGCAATTGAATGGTAAAGGTTAGCATCACATTTTACTTATTTGAGTCATAATATGTTAAAAATGCACCCTCTAACTTAACATTGGGTATCGACTATAATGTTACACGTGTGGCATTAAGAATTGGTCGTCTGACGGGTCACATCTTCTTAAAGGTGTCGTCCTCTCATGAATGGAAGTTCGCATCCCTTCCTTGGTCCTGATTCCATCAATTTAGTGACCTTTACTGTGGAAGTGATAGACTACTAAAGACAAACTTTGTAAATTTGGTGTGATGGAGCAATGGTATATCCAAAACAAATTGGAAAGAAAGCAGTATACATCGTTCTTCCTGTTCCGAGCCCACATAAGGAGGTTCTCAAGAGTCCCAGCCCAGGGTTAAGAGAGGTCTACAGACGTTCCAAAGGTTTGCTGATCGACAACACTGGCAGACAGATTTCCGGTATATGCAAAAATGCAATCACTATTTAAAGATGAACATCAACAATATGGGGGTGGCTACCTATTTGCTTTTTTCAAAGCCTTAATCGCAGGAATTACATCATCATCATAAATAACAGTGGATGAAGTGCTTGATAGATAAACCTTGTCTGAAAGGTAATATTTACATTAAAAGCAACTAATTATTCTGGAATGTGTGGTAAAACTGTTGGATTCATTTTCGCTTACTATTGTACTTCTCGGGATAGGTTGCAGTTGGAATAACTGGGCACACACCATTCTGTTTAGTTTTTTTCTCTATCAGCACATCCCCAAGGCTACCCCAAAGTGTAACCCTAATGGACTAGCCCCTGTTGTAAAAAACAATTGATTATCTAAAAACACATCCATAAGGTGTAAGTGGGATATCTGCAAAGGATACTAACCTGTGATTAGCAAGGTGGAAGTCGAGATTCTTCGAGCCTGATTTTAAATGATTTGTCCTCCCGATATTGGTCACATAACCGGCAACATCTGCAAGGTAAGTTCAGGAACATCCAAACAAATAACTGGTTATTCTCTTAAATGCAATACAATTATAACCTACATTGAAAAGTATTTTTCTAATAGCAGCTCACCAATTAAATACTTGTTATCTGATGATTCAATACCGTTAAAATCCTGCAGCTGGAACGGGTATCTCACAAAGCCATCTGCCTTCACTGAAGCTTTTCTAATAGTTGTCGACCCATCAAATTCAAGCATATACGCATCGTTCTTCAAAATCTGATACTCCTTCTTGTTAGGTTTGACAGAAATTTTTTTGACAGAATAGATGCTTCCTTCCTTGAGCCTTAGAAAATTATGGGCCACATCTGCTTTTGCAGAGCAATGAATCATGTTACCCTGCAACAAAGTTGGGTTTTAAAAATACACAACAAAGGGGCATATAACATTTGAGGTTTACCTTTGCATCTGACATGACGAAATTTATGCTCAAGTATCGGCCGCACTTACATCCCACATCCTGCCAAAGATCACAATTATTGTTCCAGTTAAATCCAGACTTAATTGGTCCAATAATACGTCTAAATTAGCCTCTAAACCCTTATCAGGTATGTCCTGCTTCCTTTCAACTACACTCTTGGTAACAGGCATGTCAGATAAGATTCCCACCTCTGAACTCGTGTCTGCATCCTCATTGGGAGTGAGGTGATTGGTTTTAATATCACATGTGGGGCGTCTAGCATGAGTTGACATGGTGTGGTCGTTGCGAATTGAACCTGGTTTCCGTTTCAGATATGAAAGATGTGTGGGAGATGCAGCCATTTATACCACTGCTTGTTATTCCTTGGATGATGGTTGATATTCCTTTGAAGTTGACATTCATTAGGACAGGAGTAACAGCCGAATGTATTGAAGGACAATGAAGATTAAGGTAAAGAGGAGTAACAGCCGAATTTATTGAAGGAGAATGAAGAGGAAGGACACAGATGAAGGGGTGGAAGCTATTAAGGTACTCCTGCACACTTATAAAAATACCCCTGCGCATTCAATTAAACCACTGAATCTTTAGAGTTAGTAAGATAAAGTTGATAGTTATTCAATTGAGTTTAAAAAAAGTCTATCTGATATTTACCTAACTTTTATATTTATTGGTACATGTTTATTCAAAGCATGATTTTAACTACATAGTGCATTATGATGCATGCATTTAAAACTAACAAGGTTTTCAACCCGCGCTCCGTTGCAGAGCGCGGGTTTGACGGTCATTCTTGTTAGACAGAGTTGCACATTTAGTAAACTTGTGCAACATATAAGGAGTATAACAAAAGCCAAAAAATGTTACTTTAGCAAAGTAGTAGTATGCAGCTCACAATCGACATGTAAACATGGAAGGCTTGCTAATAATTATTGCAGTCTATAGTAAACCCAGTTAAAAAAATTGAGGTCCAATGTAATGAAAACTGACTGGACGATAAGTATAAAATCCAAGATAATCCAGAACTTGATCACTTTGGTTGCCCTGAATTGCAGATTCAAATTCCAATATAATTAAAAAAAATAAAACATGTTCCAATTTTGTTTTTGGGGGGCATTTGATTTAGATGAAGGGATTTTCCAGTACTTGTTGCCTACAAAAAAGGTCCCAGATGTAGCAAAATAGTGCTCCAAGAGGATCTGATCACCTTGTGTTTTTCTGCTACTACTATCTGGATTCCTCTTTCGCCTTGCTGTGTTTTTGGGAATAAATTAAGTGTTCAGCAGTAATCTTATCTCTACTTGTCAACGGGTCACTTTCTACTCGATACCACCAAGTTTGCTTACCTGCAAAAACAAAATTAAACACAAAATCAGAAAAAGGGAAACACCTAAAGGAATGTTTGGGATTGCTTATTAAGAATGCATATCTGCCTAAAATCAGCTTGTAAGTGCCTATTCTAGAGTATAATGGATTCACCATGCCACAAAACCCAAAAAAAACGATGACAACACCAATTGATTACGCATACCCCAAAACAGCTGCAATTCATTCATCAACTAAATAAGTCGAACCAAACACCCCCTTAATCCTACACATGCATACGCCATAAGAAAAAAAACTTAAAAGAACTGTTTAAACTTTTATTCCTCATGCATCATATAGTTTTCACATTGTTTCCGCCCTTATCCTTTTACAAACACCTCTAAACTTGATCCGAACCAATTTTTAGGAGTCGTCTACAATATTACTTTGGTAGTTCCAGTCCGTCCTATACTTAATGGAAACTAAAAACACATAAGCAGTGTACCTTTTAATCACAAAAACTATTCCTTATACAACTTCTGCTTAGGAATCAGACAAAAATTTGACCATGGCAAAACTTAGCTTACGCCATGGTCTATATTTTCACCATCGTGAACCGCGCAACGACCCGAATCATCACTAACTCCTCCTTACCCAAACTGACCATCATTTTTTCCAAGAACAGATTCATTACCAATACCATTAGTACCATATTTATTATTATCTAGCTGATGGTAAGGACTTTTTCCATATACCCAATAATAATTCCTATATTTAAACTTAAAATCTTTCATCATACGCGAATAACGATGGTTATAAACTTTGGTTGGTTTTTTAAGCTAATAGGATTTAATAGGAAAGTAAAGTGAAATTGTCATACTTGGATTGGTGGTGGTTACAGCAGCAGCACGCCAGCAAAACACGCAACTCGGTTTATAGGCTTAACTTTAAGCAGATCAGTATCTGGAATGTGCATTTAGATAAAATTCAAAGCTATTTTGCATATTTACTAATATCGTGAAAAAAGATTGGTACGGCCTTATTTAAACAAAAGTAATTTTGGGCGAACCTGAATGCACGATCGTAGAGCACATTCTCGCTTCAAACTTCCCCTCGATTTATCATCTTCTATCGAGCGAGCTGTTGGGGGTGGGGCGCCGGGGGAGTGCGCAGACGGGTGGAGAGGAACGGGTGCGAGGGGGGGGGGGGTTGTTTTTATCTAAGTTTTTATTATCAGTTACCAAGGGTAGCCAGAAGAGTCAGCTGTATTGACCGCTGCTCGAAAACACACACAACACGTAAGTCTAAGAAATAATTTCAAAAGAAACTTAGAGATAAGAAAATTACCTTGGTTTAGTTCAGCATGGCTGCTAACGATATATTACTAACATCATCTAATTACAATTTATCCTTTTATGTGCATCTTCTCTCGTAAGTCGGTTCAAAGAAATAAGCCGAAAATTGAGCATCAACACGATTTTTGAGTCTACTAATATTGGTAAAAAAAGTTCTTGTTGACCACGACCTATAGGATGATAAGAAAAGGTAACGGGTCAACATGTCAAAATTAATGTATAACATTTTGCAGTCATATAGATCAATTTAGTAATTCTAAAAAGTGAAAGTCACAGTCCAAGCTCGATCATATCAGATGACCCATAAAATGGCCTATTTTAGTTCACAACAAAATGTAATGCTAATTTGCAAATTTCAGCAAAAAGTATGCTTCTGATTCATTAAGTACACAAATAGGGCCTGGTTTATTTCAGCATGGCTGCTAACGATAGATTACTACCATCCTCTAATTACAATTTATCCTTTTATGTGGTCCGTTCAAAGAAATAAGTCGGAAATTGAGTATCGACACGATTTTTGATTGTCTTTTTTAAAAAAAAAAATAATTTTGTAAAAAAATGAGCTATTACAGAATTGTTATAACTTTCTTAATACGCTTAAGAGTCTATGATAGTCTCATTGTGATTCTAGCAAGCCTATATTAATTTGGTATGAACTCATCCAAACGCATGTTATTTTTGCGGCAGCCTAGACCAAACACACCTTATGATGCAACAGCTTAATTCAAATACTTTACTTATGTAGTTACCTGATCCAGAAACACCTTGTGATTTCAGCAACTTGGTCTCGTCTAAACATGCTCCTATAATAGTATAATCAGAACGCACCTCATTCATAATTTTATAGTAGGCAAATCCAATACATAACTTATTCCTAGTTCTGAGGTAACGTGATCAAAATACACCTCATTTTTCGTAGCGAGCTATTTGATATATATAAAGATATTTATATATATTATATTATATATATATATAATATATATATATTTATATTAATATATATATTATACACACACTTTTGATTATGCCCCTGAAACTCCTCATTTGTGTAATGAGCATATGCATTTTTAGTCTACTCCTTGTTCTTAAGTGGCCATCATCCGCTACAAACACATCTTAGTTATGCACTATCTCAATCCAAACCTACTTCATTTATACAGTAACCTGATATATACTTTTACGGTCTACTTAAAACAATTATCGTCATTTTTATGGTCTGATCCAAACACCTTTTGTTTCTATAATTACCTAATACAAATACTCTTTGGCATTACCCGTGACCATATAAGCGATAAAATACATCTATGAACTGCAATCATCAAATACCTCCCCTGAAGCAATGCATTTTTTATACTCTATAATTAGGGCCTTCCCTCACAGCCTTCCCTCGCATATATATCTCATGGATCATGTTGATTCCAAGATCCTCACAATTAAGCTTTCCACATGCTTTCCCGCTTCCTGAAAAGTAGCAAAAGAAATTCGTTTTTCACCTACTGAAGCCATAATTAAACTACAAAGTACATTATTATTAACAAGCCAAAAAAGTAACCTGTTGATAAGCTGGAAAAATAAGCCAATCCAAATACACCCTACGAAAAAAGAAAAAAACTAATCAGATAATCTCATAACCCCCTAAAATTTATAAGAAAACACAATACATACAACTACAGATTAATGCAGCAGTAGCTACTGTACGAAAGTGATTCAGTGATAACATATCTGACAACATAATATCTTCTTTTGCGTACAACAGCTACTGCTGCATTAATCTGTAGTTGTATGTAATATTAAGAACGTTGCGAACAATATCACAGTGTCATAACTTAAAGCACAACGAAAGACATAATTCAATAATTAAGTTCATCCAATCTAAAGTTTTAAACTTTGTTAAGAATTTGACATTGAAATACGACAATTTCCTAATAATAACTTGCAGGATTATCAAATAGATGGTTAAACAAAATAACCTCAAGTTTTCACATTGCAAGATAACACTCATACGATCATCAAATTAAAAAAATCATCAACGAATTATAGTACGTTTTATACGAAAATGATTTAATAACTAAGATTACCATAAGAGAGCGTATAGAGCCTAGGCCATTGGTGAGGAAGCGTAAGCAGTTTTAATAAAACATATCTCTGAACCAAGGCCCTGAATCACAACTCTGTGAACCCAGCACCCGAACTACAGCTTACTGATCTTACTAACCGCAATAATTGAACAACACAAACCTATTCCAACATAAAAGGATGGTACTCACTTGTCAGGGAAATTTACTCTTTTTTTGCCCGCGAATCAGAGTATAACCGACGATACATCTTATACCAAACACTCATTAGAAGTGTTAAGAATGATATCAGCATCAATCGCATCTCATAAAAACTGATTGAAAGCACATTCCAATATTATAAGCAACCAAAGTTCCAGGGGTATGGATATGTAGAGTCGAAAAAAGATGATGTATTCGCATGGCTGCGAGCTTAGGAAACTCTCCCCGCCACAATGCAATGCGATATATCACCCAGGTATAAAGTATATGAAAGAAGGGTAAACACCTTAACGTGAATTTAAACATACGCGCCTGCAGAAGCAGGCAACAAAAACCTGTAAGCACCCGTCTGCTGCCTCGTCAAAAAAAGGTCATAACATTGACTCCTTTTAAAGATTCACGGATGAGGCTCAGGCAGGTTGAGTATTAAAAAGCCGGACACATACACCATGGCTACAAATCCAGTAGTTTGCCATGCCAAGATGCGAACGGTCACGGTCTAACCTGTTTAGATTCATTATAGCCTCTTTATAGAAACAAAGTGCACCTGAAATAACGGTAAACACCTGTACGTGAATTTAAACATACGCTCCTCCAGAAGCAGGCAACAAAAACCTTGAAAGCACCCATCTGCTGCCTCGTCAAAAAATGGTCATAACATTGACTCCTTTTAAAGATACACGGATGAGGCTCAGGCAGTTTGAGTATTAAAAAACCAGACACATACACCATGGCTGCAAATCTAGTAGTTTGCCATGCCAAGATGCGAACGATCACGGTCTAACCTGTTTAGATTCATCATAGCCTCTTTATAGAAACAAAGTGCAGTGTTGAAGGGCTGCAAACCTAACAGGCTGTAACGCCGAACCGCGAGTCGTATTTGTTTTAACTTATGTTTCGTAAGCTTACTTTTTATAGCTTAAATTTAAACTAATAAGCCGTAAGCCGTCTATATAATCAGAAATAAATACCCCCTTATTTTACAATCTGCTCATTTAGCCACGTATGAGTTTACATGGGTAAATCAAAACCAAAAAAACCACACACATTTTCTCTCTCTCTCTATTAGCAAATCTCAACACACACATTCTCTTCCTATCCTTCCACATACATGTCTGTCGAAAAATGCAAGAATAAAAAAAACCCAGGTAAAAGAGACTTCGAGCCGCCATGGCTGCAAACACGTTCTCGTGCTTCCCCGCCAAGATACGGCTCAATTTAACTTGTTGGCTTATTTTACAGCCATAAGCCTATTACCATCGTCGCGCACCCGTCACTATCGTCGCACGCCATGAATAGGGGCAACGACAGGAGCGGTGGCATCGAAGGAGCATAAGCCAAAAGTATAAGCAAGTAAGAACCATAAGTCGTGATTCTAAACAGGAAAACCAACAATCTCAGCATCAATATCAAAGGATCAGACTATAGATATTGGTATTTTTCCAGAAAGCAAACACATTTGCTCTAACACATTCTTACACATACATCTGAGTGGAAAATAGAAAAACATAAACCCTCTCAGTTAACCATAAAGATCATGAAATCAAAGAGTAAAACATATACCTTCTTTATTTCAAGCTTAATAAGGCCAAAAAATAGTCACCAAAATTATCGGCAACCAAACACCCACTAATAATTCCACTACTGAAACCATCATCACCAAAAGCAACTCCATTAGATTTCAACTTAGCGACAAAAGAGCAAACCATAAGTTTTAAAACCCGCAAAAGCAAAGAGGAACCATATTATCATTGATGAGATCTGATTTAGAGAGAGAGCAAGAAAGATCAAGAGAAGTTTGTGTTGAGATCCGAGGGGGGTGTGTGTTTATTTGGTTTTGATTTATCGACTGTAACACGTACCCCACGTACGTGGCAAGATGTGAGAGAGAAAACCGAGGGAAAAAATGGGACGGGGCAAAGTAGTTATTATTTTTTTCGGGTTGGGTTAAAAAATGTTCCGGCGGGTTTTAGTGACCTTTTCGGCGGGTCAACCCGGTCGGAAACCCACACATTAAATGAGCATTTAATGGGCGAGGCTGCCCTTTATATAAATTTAGAGCACTCGGTGTTGTAACGCCGGCAACGGCGTTGTCCGGCGTTACTACACCCCACCAACGCGTTGCCCAACGGCGTTGGGCTCGGCGTTGGCCGGCCAACGCGCGTGTTTTGGGGGTGTGGGTTAGGGTGGTTTAGAAAATAATTCATTTTACCCCCTAAACGGCTAGAAAATAAAATAAATTTTAAATTTTCTCCCCCCAATTTTGAAATATTTCATTTTAGCCCCTAACGGCTAGTATTTATAAATAAAAAAAAAATTTCATTTTACCCCCTAAAACGGCTGATTTTTTTAAAAAATTTCATTTTACCCCCCTCACCACTCACTTTTATACAATCACATTACCAAATACCAAAATCACATACAAATTCACCACTCTTCAAATACAAAATTACATCTTTAGCAATAAAATAAAATGTTGTGAATTTCCAACAAACAGTTTCATGAATCTCACTCACAGGGTTGATGACGCCGGAATCAATTTCAACAATACCAAACCAGGAACAACAACAGCTTTTTTCGATGGCAACAATCACAAATCCTAAACGGTGATTTTAGATAATCTACAACAAAAACCCACCATCATTCCACTTGATCTTCCCAAACACATCACTTCAACTCAACAAGTCGATTCGCCAAAAAAGGCGGTCGCAAGAAAAAATGTCAAAAAAGGGAAAAAATGTTGAAGACGAGCCCCAAGAGCCGGTAGCAGGGGGCCGTTGGCTACCGGTCGAAGAAGAATTGCTTGCAACCTGTTACGTGGCCGTTTCCGAAGATATATTGTCAGAAGGTCACAAAAGCTGACACGTTTTGGTATCGGGTTTTGACGAGTTCAATTCGAAAAAATTTCAAAATGTTTACGAAGGATATGGTGAACTAGTAAATGGCATACGTAGAATGCCAATTGCCAAAAGTCAACGCCGAGTACACGGCCAAAACGTTTGGGAAAAGTGTGAAAACGATGGGGATATTTGAAACGGCTCAATGTATTTACCGTGACGAGCATAGATGGGTCGCGTTTCTTCAAGAAGATGCTTGTGCGTTTTGAGGTTTCCACCCGAAATGGGACGCACCTGAACAAGTTGACTTAACCGGAGACGTCCCCGGGGCTAGCCAGGAGGATATATTCGGTCACGATGCACAACCACGTCCGCCCGACAAACAACGGCCCGCCAAGAAAAGCAAATCTGACGCAACGGCGAGCACCGGTGGAAGTAGCGCGTCGGCCCAATTCGGGGAGTAATGGAGAGGTGCTCGGTCTGAAAACGGGAAGCCGCCGAAAGGGTTTTCGAAAGCTCAAGCCGAAAAAGACCGCACACTAATGCGGTTGGAGGTGTTGAGGTTTCTAGCTACTAGCACTAAGGATTTGGACGAAGACGACGCCTATTGGATCAAGAAGCAAAAAAAATTGATCAAAAACAAAATGAAAAATGATTTGGGTGACGAGGACGACGAAGACGAAGACGAGTAGTTTTTTTTTTAATTTCGTAATGTATTTTTTTTCGTAATGTTTTTTTATTTCGGTAATGTTTTTTTTTAATTTCGTAATGTTTTTTTTATTTCGTAATGTATTTTTAAATTTCGTATGTGTTTTTTTATGTATTTTGTTTGGTTTAATTATGAAATGAAATAGTTAGTTGATAAAAGAATGTAATAATTGTTTAGGGGGTTTTATGAAAATAAAGTGAGGTGAGTGGTGTTATTTGGTGTTATGATTAGGGGAGTGGTGTTGGTGTTGGTGTTATGCTGGTGTGGCGCTGACGTGACAGCAAAAACTTGGTGTTGCCAAGTTATGATACCTGAGGCTCTTATAATAATTCGGGTATATATCATACTAGTACTTTATTGTTTAAATTTGATATATACATAGGATTATCCTAAACAAATAAAAAAAACTCAACTTTAATATGACAGTGAGGTCTGTGATATTTGTTTTCTGGTGTTATTAGTTTGATTATGTTGGTCCCTCTATTTACCGACTGAGCTAGATTTGAAAACGCTGGAGCTATAGAGACCCCGATGGAATGTTCAAGGGTCTTCTCTCTCGCGCTATTAGTATGTGTGGAAAGATTATTTTCCTAGCGATCTTAAGATTTGGATTTATTATGGCAACGTAAAAGAAACTATCCTCCTACACAGTGCCTTAAAGAGACGAATAAAGGATGCTGGTTAGATCTCTTTGAATTTGTGGTATGATGCAACGGGTGTTCGGCTTCGTTCATGGGAGGTCTTTTTTTTGGCGTCGCGTTGGGATCTCCTTTCTGATTTTAGTAGCCATCGGTTTTTTGCGTGTTTGTCTTGTTTCGTTAGAACTTATTTTGTTCCTTACATTCTTTTGTCTGTTGGATCATTTTGCGTGTGTCTTGTACTTGCTAGTTTCTTACTAGCATTTTTTAATAAAAAAATTTAAATGCCGTTCAAAAAAAAAACTACCAAAAGAGGAACAAATTTTGGTGTTTGTATACGTTTAATAGAGTATAAATTTGCTTCTTTGTCTTTATGTGTTCTCAAACAGAAGTGTCTTGCACGCGCAAAATTACTTTTAAGTTGGGTTGGAAACGACTGAACGTTCATGTGTAACATTTCGTGAACCGTTCGGATAAAAAATTCGGTTTATGTTTGTTTTAATTATTAATGAACGACAACATGAACAATATTTTATGTTCGTTTAGTTAAATGAACGAACATGAACAAAAGTCTTGTTCGTTCATTTATGTTCGTGAACGTCCGATTATTCGTTCGTTTATGATCGTATATATGTTTATGATCGTCTTTCGTAATTTTTATTATATAGTTTTAGAATTATTTTACTTAAACAAACAACTTAAAACACAATATGGTGTTTAAGATTGTGAATTGTATGTTATTACGTCCGATCGTTTATGTTGGTTCGTTATGTTCGTTTAGGTCTACTGAACAACGGTATGAACAACCTTATTTCTTAATTAAACCAACTAAAACAATTTCATGAAGCATCACCACCCCACCCCCCAACCCCCCCCCCACCCCCCCCCCCCCCCCAACTCACACCCCCCCGCCTCCCCCCCCCCACCCCCACCCACACCCCCCCCCCCCCCCCCCCCCCCCCCCCCCCCCCCCCCCCCAACCCCCCCCCCCCCCACCCCCCCCCCCACCCCCCCCCACCCCCATCACCCCAACCCCTCTCACCCCACCCACCCCCCCCCCACCCCCCCCCCCCCCCCACCCCCCCCCCCCCCCCCACCCCCCCCGCCCCACCCAACCCCACACCCTCCCCCCACCCCCACCCACACCCCCCCCCAACCACAACCCCCCCCCACCCCCACCCCCAACCCCCCCCCCCCAAACCCCCCCCCCCCCCCCCCCCCCACCCCCAAACTGAACATGAAAATTTGTGTTTAGCGATCGTGCTCGTTTATTTGTCAGGCTAAATTAAATGAACGAAAATGAACAAGTCCGTCCGTGTTGTCGGTTCGGTTTACAGCCCTACTTTTAAGGTGTCAACGTTAGACAGGAACTTGCGATACATTGATAGTTTAAGTTCAGTAAAAGAGTTTTAGCATATTACTTCTTTTAACCACTTGCTTAGTCTTAAACTTTTTTAAATGGAGAAGTTCTTATTTGATCTTAAGTCGAGGGTCGGAGCTAGAAAGTTAAAATGAACTTTGATAATTTTTAAAAACTATACTATAAATTTGTTTGTTAAAAGATCAAATTAAAAAAATAACCTGACATTATAAAAAATTTACACTATAATTTTTTTCGCTATGAGACACGTGCTCAACGTGCCCCTCCCTTATATATCCGCAAACTATAAAAAGTACATGTTTATAAATAAAATCACAGCGAACTTTCTCATACAACTTCACATTATAAAAATATAATCGCAATGACCAAAATTTATCTTAATACTTTCATAATTCTTTTAGTTAATTCTTTCAAGGTACAATGCGTTTTCATCTTGCGTTATGATGAAAACGCCACATGATGGCGCCAAAACTGTACCCCATCTGGTGTTTTCGTGTCTCAAGCCGTAATCCCCAGCCCAAATGGTCCGGGAAAACGTCACACGACGGTGCGAGACACTGTACCGTGTCTCGTGTTTTCGTGTCTCGCGCCGTCGTGCATTTATTTATTTTTTTTACTTTTTAAGAACTGTGGGGTCACGAAAACGCTAGAAATTGTTGTGTTAACCAGGGAGGGGGTTTTTGGTGTTATGGAGTGTTTTGGTGTTATAAGAAAAAAGTGATTATGTGGCACCACTTTTTGGCCACGGCTTGAGCCATGGCTCAAACCACACCTAGTGCTCTTAAACCCTCATTTGTTGTTAAACATTTCCAAGAACTTTTACTTTTTACTCTTTAATTTTACTGCGAAGATTTATATTTGTTTGAGAAAAGATCACGTTTTTACTTCTTAAGGTTAATTTCATATATATCTAAATTAAACTCTTAAATGTCATATTTCTCCATCCAAAAAACATAATAACTTATATAGCCAATTTAAACAATACATTAATCATATTTACCTATTTCATTATTATCAGTTAAAACTCAGTTTACACTTATTAAATACCATTATACCCTTTTGACAAGCACATCTCCATGTGACAATAACACCCACTGCAAAAAAAACCAACACCCCAAAAGGTATATTAGGCATTATCAAAGTAGTATGTAACACCCTCAAAAATGTATCGCATCGGAAATATGTCTGGGGGCGTTACGTCATAATACAACAGCACAAGGTACAAAAGAACGACCTCTAAATGTGTCGTTTGGAAAGTAATCTCGTTGATTTTCTTGAAATTGATATAACATTTATCCCATAATTACATCACAATGAAAAGCTTGAAAGTAATACAACGAAATTTGATCATTTGTATATAAGTAGAAATCCATGAATGAAATCTTGTCAATTTTGACTCCAATGCACATCAAGCAAGCCAAGAATCTAATTCACCTGAGAAAAACATGCTTAAAAGGGTCAACATAAAGTTGGTGAGTTCATAGGTTTGTTTAAGTATAAATGTTGCACCAAAGATTTGCAAAGTGTGTATGACCATTTCAACCCTTATAATAGTCACAAAATTGTACGTATGAAAGTTGGACCGCAATTGTTCAAAGTATGCATGATAATTATAACTATCACGAAATGTTTCCCGTATGTGTTGCCACTTTATACAAGGCACAATAATTATTCAAGTATGTAAAAGGAATGATTTCGAATACTCTAAGTTCATAAAACTGAAATAATAGACATGTACTCACACCAGGTGCCCTACTTGGCACACCCGAGCATTAACTTAATGGACATGTGCTCATACCAGGTGCCCTACTTGGCACACCCGAGCATTAACTTGATGGACGTGTGCTCATACCAGGTGCCCTACTTGGCACACCCAAGCATTGACTTAATCGATGTGTACTCATATTGGATGCCCTACTTGGCACATCCGAGCATCAAATTATAGTTATCAGTTCAATCCGCTTAAGCTAATCCGTAATCATTTCAAAAGTAAAGTATGTATTTGCGACCAAAAATGAATTCAATTAATGTATCCCATAGTGAGCTATGTAAATGAGTATGTAAACCAATTTGTAATCAACCATGTATATGCATTTTCAAACAAACATCTTCTCACCCTAAAAATATATGTAAAACGAGTAAAACATGGGGCTATAAACTCACATCGATGATGTGAAACAATTGGCAGAAATGCACATATTAAGCACAGCACAAACGGAAAACGAAACGGCTCGACCAAGAGTTGGGTCTTATCTTGATCGACTATGACCACTAGCTTAGGATAATGTATTTGGGTTTTCCGATGGATGGTTACATCAACGTGACACGTTGATAAAAGATTTAGATCTCATGTTGTAATAGTTTGGTGGTTGGTTAAATAAAATAAATCGAAAAGTAAACGCAAAGCATGTAATATATTCCGTATATATTACATATGAAAAATTGAACAAGTATATAATTCATATCGTGAATTATATAACAAAGGAAAACAACCAAAAGAATAATTCAAAATGTATATAATACACAGCATGTATTATATATAGGAAAAGTATTATATAAGAGACGTGAGAAAAATAATGAAAACAACACATTTCGACATGTGTTCGGAAGATCGCCAACTTAATTAATAACAGTTCTTGTATAAAAGTAAACACACGTTTAAAAGTTTTTACTTTGTCTATTAATCGGGAATTATAAAATAATATTTTATAATTTAGTATTTCGTTTCCTCGACGGGTCTTAGTTAAACTAGTTGTCTCATTTACAAAAATGTAGTTTTCGTTTATTTACCGGGTTATTGTATAACTACAATTTAATAACCTTAAAACTATATAACTTAATCCTTTTTATCGGGTTTCCAAGATAATAAAAGTTTTACACGAAACATACTAAGTATAGAGATTTATAGAAATTTCGGCATGGTCTATTCGTTTGTAAGACGTTTCCCATTTTTACAAAACTCAATGCTTTTTCCTTTTTCAATTAATCCGTGTTGCAAATACGCGTGTTTCAGTATATATCGAAACTAAACAAAATAATAAATAGAACATTTATTTAACCATTAAACCACCATTAGATCCGGTTTTATATTTATAAAATCTTACGATATATTTATTAGTCGATTTATATAAATCAAACACACCTTAAAGGTTGTTTCTGCTCACCCAAACACACCCCTTACGGTTTTCTGCTCACCTAAACACACCCTTATGGTTTTCCTGCTCACCCAAACACACCCTTATGGTTTTCCTGCTCACCCAAACACACCCTATTCGATTTTCTGCTAACCCAAACGCACCCTATTTGATTTTCTGCTAACCCAAACTCACCCTATGGTTTTTTTGTTATCCCAAACGCACCCTTATGGTGTTTCACAATCAACCAAACGCACCCTTGTGGTGTAGTTTCTAAAACCAAACGCACCCGTGGTGCTTCTATAAAACCCAACGCACCCTACATGGTTCGTGACTACAAATCGAACGCACCCTTGTGGGTCGTATCTTCAACCCAACGCACCCTTGGTGCTGATAAGACAAACAAACACACCCTCTGGTGTAATTTTTAAAACCAAACGCACCCTTTTGTGCTTATAAGAAAACCAAACGCACCATTGTGGGTGGTCCGTGGAGGTGGCATGGTGCGGGGGTGGTGGGGTGCGGGTTGTGGTGGTGATGGGGTGATGTGGTGCGTGGCGTGGAGGTGGTAGCAGCGGCGTGAAGATGATCGGTGGTGACGTAGAGATGGAGGTGGAACGGTGGTGGGGTGTGCCGTGGGATAGCACGGAGGTGGTGTTGGCTGTGGTGGCGGCAGCGACGATGGGTGGCTGGAATCCGGCCGGAGCGGCGCCGGAAATAAGAGGAGATGGGAGAGAGGCTAGGGTTATGATAATAATGATATGAAACCCTAATATCTAAATATATATACTAGAAAGTTTTAAAACAAAATAGAAAGTGTAAAATAGTCTAGGGGGTTTCATGTAAATATTACTAGAGAGACTAAAAATGTAATTTTCGTTAATTAATGGTTCGAGACTCGTTTAAGCCACTTAACGGATGATTCAAAACACGAAACTTGCGCCATTGCGTTCCAAATAATTTTTTCCACAAAAATGAGTATTTACATGACTAGTTTTCATAAACGTTTTAAAAAAAATTATTTAAAATGTTTATTATTTATTTGGTAGTCATTGAGTGTCTCGGGTAAGCTTGTCCATAAAAATACAACTTTGACTCGAATATTTGCGTTTTTATCAAACGTTTCTGAATAATATGATAAATAATTTATTAAATATTTTTATTTAATAAAAAGTGATAATTAAATATAATTTAATTATTTTTGTGTCGGTACGCGTTGTTCTCGTTTCTAAAATTTTGCGAGGGTATTTCGGTCATTTTCTGCTTGTTTTCGGGTCTCGGGCAAAACTAAAAAGTTGTCCGGAATGTCGTTTTACATCAAATTGCTTTAGAGTCCGAGTCGTGAAAACGTGATTTAGCGGGTCGTTTTTGATAAGTCAACTTAGGAATAACATATATCTTCTCGTTTTCAAGTCAAATAAGTTAAAAAAATAAATTTGCACATGAGAAATGTGTAATAATAAATATGATTTATTATTAAAATATGTTCCGAAAATTTTTACCAGTTACGCGGTAATCGTTTTCATGTGACGATAAAAGATCAAAGGTCAAAAAGTAAGATCGGACCTGAAAAGTCAAAGGGTAAAATAGTCATTTAAAATTTCAAAAATTGCCAGTTGTTACAGTACCTACCCCTTAAAGAAATCTCGTCCCGAGATTTAATTTTTGTTAACCGATTGTGTGACCAAGAAAAGATTTAAGATTTAATAAATCAGTTCTAAACAAGACGCTGATAACTTTATTCAGCAAAATTCGATGTTTCGATTCAATATACCAAAAAAAAATTGGCTAGGTTTGACCAAGATATTTAATCCATCAAAGTAGGTATCTCAAAAATGTCCTTACAGATCTTATGACTGACATAACTGCATTATAAAGAAGTCTCATAATATTGAAAACATCGAAGGAGAAAGTGTAGTTGCGTGAGTATGTTTGTATAAAGTTTTAAATGTCCGAGGACGAAGCCTCGTTTCTGATATCTATAATGTTCGATGTTTAATAACGGACTAGGCTAATGAATATAAGTATCCAACTTACTTGGCAGTACTAGGATGTATCATGACCTAATTGTTCCTACTAGTGGCCCAAGATGAATAGTTCGACTATCTCTTTCGTCGATTGGTGTTTATCTGGTTTAAGGGGTTGCATTACCTATTGGATAACGTTGTACAAGCTGGGGCCGCTCCAGGACCCAACAACAGCAATCATAACGATAATAACTATAACAAATAGTGATGGGATACAGAGAGTGAGGATATTTCGAGAAACAATATCCCCAGAATAAAGTTCAACAAATGGGAGGAGCTCGCGGAAGAGCTTATGCGATAGACGGCGAATATGGTACTCAGTCGTTAGTTCGATGTTGAATCGACTCCATTAGTTCAAGTGTGTAACAAGTCTGTTAGTTCCACGAACAGTTCGTGAT
>BQNB010022721.1:4442-62670 GCA_026074375.1 Tanacetum coccineum | reverse complement strand
AAAAACTGAGTCCAAAACCCCTTACTAAGGGCGGCTCCCATACCATAAGCGGCCCCCTAATATATTTGGGACCACCAGGTGATATGGGACCGCCATCAGCAGACACTAAATCTGAAACACTTAACCAAAAATTTTCAAAACACAAAAACAAACACCCCCTTTCCTATTTGCTGCGACGAACACGAACCCATCACCCCAAAAACTCAAAATCAACCACTAAAACTATAATTGAAGATCAAATCAACACATATAATCACTCACAACATCCTAAAGACCATCAATTGTAAGTCATTTCACCTATTTTCTTTCAATTTGAGTCTAGGGTTAATGATGAACACTAAAATTAAAATTGGGGATTTTTCATTTTTCTTTTAATATTGTACAATTAAGACTACTAGGATACAATGTATAACTAATATGCTTCCCGTAGACATAGGATTTACATACATTAGTGAATTTGTTGAAAAATTAATTTCGAACCAAAACCCCAATTTTATTTTCAAATTACTCACGTTAGGAACATAATGAAATTGTGGTTATGCATTGTCAATACAACTTAAAAATATTTTCAAACACATACATAATGATCTCATGAACAAAGGTCGAGATGCATAATTCATATGTATTTTTTGATATGTTTGGATGAGCAAAATTAAACTAAGGAGCATTTGGATTAACTCTTAAGATTTTAATTATTAGGTCTGCTTTTGTTTTAAGAGATCATGCCTCGTAAACGGTAATAAAATGTGATTCTGCTTTTGTTTTAAGAGATCATGCCTCGTAAGTCATCCGAAGATCACAAAAATACAAGAGCCTATATGCCAATAGTATCACATGAATTTCGTACCCCTATAAAAGAACAACTAAGAAACCTTGAAAGTTGTTGCATTCATGAGGGTCGGGTGGTTTTTGATAACTTTGCAGATCTAAACTATGCTCGGTCTATGTTCAGCTTTGTCGAGCTTAAGTGTCTCCTTGAAATTAATGACCAAATCTGTCCTCGTTTCATTCTTGAGTTTTAAAGTCAATATCAAATAAATTATTCCGATGAAGGTGAAATGTTCATCGAATTCGTGATTCAAAATCAATTCTTTTCATACTCTCTTGAAGAATTTGCTCAAATTCTTGACATACCTTGCGAGGGTGCTTGCGTCTTTACTTGACAAATGATCTCTTGACGAGTTGGCATATGGTGTCCCTACGGATGGTCCATACCAAACCAACCCTCCTTCTCCTGATGACATCATTTTGTCTATTTGAATAGATAGAGAAGGTCAAGTCCGTCGCATCCGTCATGAGGAAGAAATTGATGTTCTTGAATATCAAGTTCTAACTCGTGAAATTGAGCCAACCCTGAAGCCTTTGGAAGAGATTATTCGGGAAAATGTTTTTTGTCTGGGGGGTAATCGGGATCATGTTCCCGCGTGTCTTTGTTACATGCTTTATTGTGTCATGCACTCCGAAAAGTTCAACCTTGCCTATTTCATGGTAAAACGAATGGAGTGGGTCACTAAACAAAAGCGGTTGATCCTACCCTATGGTATGTTATTGACCCGTTTGTTTAAAGTCATCATGAATGAAAATCATAAATTGTACAATGAGTCTTATGTCTTGTACGATCGTGTCATGAATCCTCTTGCCGCTCAACAAGAGCGAAAGCCTAGAAAGGATCGTGGCACGAGAAGAGGTCGTCACTCCACTTCTTCTTCTTCCGCCTTTGACCAACCATCCTCTTCTCATCTTAATGATGATGATGATGATGGAAATGGCGAAGGGACCTCGCGTGCAAGCACTCCTTCCCCCATTCGTTATGTCAATTCGTTAACCAACGAAGTCATCAATTTTCTAATCCCACATTAACATTGACCCTCAATTGGAACCCTTTTACACCATTAAACGAATCATCACACCGTCAAGTTCAATATTAGAGACGAGCATCATGGAGGGTTACTGGTCAATGGGAAAGGCCTTTGAAAACTTGTGGGAAATATCAAGAAGTGAGCAAATATGGAAATGTGCTTTGAGAGTATTATAATATATTATTTACTACTTTATGAAAATTAAGTGCTTAAACTTATATTACTTAGTGGTAACTTAGTATGTAGTACGGGCAATATAACTTGCCTTGGATGATCTTTCGATTTTATCATCCTAAACACTTGTTTATGACTTGATAGCATATAATTACTACTGATGATATGCACGCTGATCATTTGTTAATATGCTTCAAATAACAAAAAACTCATGTGTTTCTTTGATTGAACTTTGGATGGTTAGTTTCATGAACTTAATTGTTAAGTGTTAGATGATTCATGATGAAATAGAATTGATTGCAAAAAGAAAAATTTAGGAATTTTTTTTCTGTACAGGGCTCTTACAGTAAACTCAGAAGAATGGAAATTTACTGTCTCCAGGAACAGCCCCTATAAATAAGGGAGCCCCTAATATCTAGACACGCCTTGTTATTTATGGTGACCACAAGCAGACGTCACAAATAAATATTTTACTTTGACTAAATGATTTTTAGCTGTTGACCATTCTCTCTTTGACCCAGCTAAACTTTTTACAGTTTTCTAAACCAAGTTTGGAATCTATACTCTTGATATTCTCATGCTTATCTACTTGATCCTTATACTTTTAATTAAAAAGTCATTCCTTCCATTCTTCTTACCATCTTCACGCTTACCTAAAACATTTCTATCTAGAATTCCCCACACAATGACTTCTTCTTTTAACCCTTCTCAAGAAATCAAACTAACCATAACCTCCTAGACAATATTTGTTAACATCTTAGTGATGAAGATTTCACCACCACACTTATTTCACAACAACTTCTTCATCTCAAACTCTTTCAAATGCCACCATCAAAAAACTCATCCACAAATCAAATCCTCATCAAGCAAGAGTACACATCTGGTATGTGCTTAATTAATTTCCATTATCCATTAATAACGACTTAAATTTCTAAATAATTAACCAAAAACTTACATTGTATTTGTATGTTTTGCAATTGTATTGTGCAGGAAACAGATATCTAAGAAAAGGAACAAAAAAAGCCAAAATCCAAGCACGGAATGGAATGGACAAAGGTCAAAGGTCCAAACAATTGAGAAAATACATCTTGAGAGGACTATAATTGCTAAACCTCGAGTTGTATTACTAAAAATAAACAAGACAAGGTTCAAAGTAGCAAACCGGGCAAAGAGTGCATTGAAGTTATAAGACTTTTAGTGGACCTTCTGCCAAATTACCAAAAATGCAATCTTTCCGTCCCAACAAACCAGGTACAAATTTGGATGTACTCCCTTACTTTTCCTGCACATAACCAATCGACACCCTAGCCTAAATCATTTCATCCACCCTACTTTTTTCCTTCCCAGCTGTATAAAGGCCATGTTTGGCAATCCTCACCTTTCACAGTATCTTCAATGGCGTTGAGGATTGACTCAAAAGAAGCACAAAAGAAATTAAAGGTGGGATTTGCTTTAGAATAACTCTACAAATAGCACACTTGTTTTTGCTTCACAAAAGAAGCCAAGTGCAAGTCAAAGAGATGAAGATTCGGCTATTATATGAGCCGTTTGTAGCCTTTGAGGCTGTTAGTTTCTTAATTAATTTTAGTTTTTAATTCCTAGCTTAAATTTTTAAGAAAATCATTAACAGCTTTTACTTTCAGCCTTTGTAACACTTTCCAGTTTTAATGCAATTTGATTTTAAGTTAATTTTATAATTAAAGTGCTAAGTTTCTTTAATTGTGTTGTTTTGTGTTAAAAAAAATCCATCTGTACAGTTACTTATGAGTGTTTTCATTAAGTTAGATAAAATGTTTAGTAGTTAGAGTAAATTACATTAAATCATCTCTCAATATATACCTCAACTTACTTTATGGATGATAAGCCAGTTCTGGATGGGCTTATGGACTCTCACTAGCTTGTTTTACACAAGCTAGAGCTTGTAGACTCTTTGTTTAACCCTGTTTTGAGCAAGGGTTTTGTAAGTTCCTCTCTTTCTTACATTTCTTATTTAGTGCAGAAGTGCTTATTGTGCTTATTTATTACTTATATTTGCTTATGAATGCTTTATTATGATGTTTATTGCTTATAGTGCTTAGTTGTTAGTTTAAAAGTGATTTGTGCAACTTTCAAGTTAATACTGCTAGTTCATTTGATAAAACTGTTAGTATTGAGTTAACACTGCTAGGCTTTTCAATCTTATTTAAGGGTTATTCTTGATGAAATTTGCTTATAAGAGTTTATAATTTCGTTATTTGATAATCGTGTTTTTTACATTATATAAAAAGAAAAATGATTTTGCAACTTCAGGGGTATTTTCAACATAGGCAGTATAACATGTAGCTAGTACTGCTAGTTCACTTTGGACAGTTCTAATTAAAGTACCAGTACTAGCCTTCAAGTTAGTACTGTTAGTACTGTTAGTCCATTTCTGCTTATTAGCTTATTGTTTCTACTTATTTAAGATTGGTTTAGCTTTTTAGAGTAGATTAAGCCTATTTTAGTTTACTGTCTTCAGTAGAACTTATTTGTCTTTTAATAATTTTAAAGAGTTTACAGTTTTAGTTTTTTAGGCTTATTGGTCCAATTTTAGTTTTATTCTCGTTGCTTATTCTTTTACTATGTGCTTATTTAGGTTAGGTGAATATCTGCTTTTAGCGGATTTGACTTATTTCTTGTTTACATCGTGCTTTGTTAAGGTAGCAGTTCTAACTTGTAAGCTAGCATGTACTATCTTAAGCGACAGTACTAACTTAAGCTAGCAGTACTAACTCTAAGTTAGTAATGGTAGTTAATACTGTTAGTACTGTTGTTATTTACTTGTTGTCTTTCTCTTGTTTAATTTTAGCTAATTGCTTTTTGTTATTTGCTTATTTAGAGTTAGTTTAGCTTATTTGATTTGTCTTAAGCTTATTTGAGCTTATTTGTGCCTTTGTGTAAAAGTTTTAAGGTGTTTTGCTATTTCTAGCTTTTATTCTTGTTCCAGCTTATGTCTTTGTTTATCTTGTGTTCATTTGCCTTTTAGGTTTAGTATCTCCATTCATATATAACATCCTTGTAATTTTCCAAACATCAATTTCGTCAATCGTCGATCGATTTTCATTCAAGCCTCGTTAGGACATACACGGACACGGGAACACTCTATACTGATTCCGATTTTATTGGTCTCGCGGATTCTGATCCTTGTTGTGTATTTATATTTCTCTGTATTTATTGGTATATAAATAGGGGTGAGTTTGCGCGAGTCAACATCCTTTTCTTTTCAATCAAAACTTCAACTTTCGCCACTATCATCAGATGAACCAACTTCTCTTCAACCTTTAAAACCACCCCCCCCCCCCCCCCCAATCACCCCCCCCCCATTGCTTGATAACATCTCACGATGTTCCTTCTAGACCTTTAAACCATCAAACCACTCTAAAAGTCTCCTTCTTTGGATATCACACCTTTCTTCGTCACCAAATCATCATCATTGATCCATTCATGATATCCATCACCACCATACTCATACCTCAAACTCAACCACTATCATGGGCACCCTCTTTACTACAACATACCATGACTACCATGGGTCAACTTACATATGTTGCTTTCAAGCGAACTCTTTTCTCTAACCCTTAAGGAGATGAGATGGAACTATGTTTGCTTTCTTGAGTATCTTTCTCACTACCACATCACTCACACTTTCCACCCTCCACATTGAAATGATTCAAAAATTGGCATAAACGTGTTCACCACTAAAATGTTTCGCTCAAAAAAGTAATCCCTATGAATCATGAATCATTTAGGATTATGTAGTATTATCTTTTCTATCTCATGAAGATGTTTAGATTGTAGTGTACTTATGAATTAATGTCTCTTGGGTCGTATAAGCTCTTCTTTTTATTTTATGTGTATTGAATATATTATGCATTTGCTTTTGTATGAGTTTTTTTAGTGTTGAATGAAACTGCTTTTAGATGATTAAATCAATGTTATGATTAAAAGATATTTGTCTTGAACTTGTACTTCTAATACTTTGTCTTGAATCTAACACATTTCTTGTAAAGATCGTTCTCTTGGAGCACGAACAAAGGGGAGCATACATCAAGGGGGGGGGGGTCTTGATTTTGTCGATTTCTTTCTTCCTATAACTACTCGACGGTCATCCTTTTTGAATTCGACAAAAAGGGGGAGAATTGGAACAAAACTCTTTAATAATTTTGTAACTTTTAATTTATATACAAAGAGTTTAATATTTTGTCATCATCATAAGGGGGACTTGTTAGAAAAATAATGTCTAAAAATGTTATCTTATATTTTTGACCTTACGTTTTAACTAAGAACACATGTTAAAACGTTTATGTAAAATTAAGCGTTTAAAATTATTAATTGTAGAACTCTCATTCTAAAAATAGTCATCATTATGGGTTGAACAAACAAATCATTAAGCACGATTAAGTGATCAATATAAATATTTTTTCTTATCCATTATATTTTTACACATAGAATCTTCACAAAATTAATTATACAAAAATATTTTTAATTAAAAGAAATTGTTTATTAAAAACTTAAATTTAAATTCAAAAATTTCCCTCCAAAAAATGAATAAGTTCCGTTACAGATACAACCTTCACCCTTAAAAAGAAAAAAAGGAGCGTGGTATACTGGTCGGCCCCTTTTTGGGCTGGCGGCACCCAGATTATATCTGGACCGCCCGGACCGCCCTATGGGGAAGTTGGATTTTTTGCTATTAATTTGCTAAATTTCTTTACAGATAAATTTGTCTCTTTTTGCACGAGATTTTCAGATACTTTCTCTCTTTAAAAATATTCTTTCTCTATCAAAATCTCTTGATCACTAACATTCTTAGTTCTTGTTACAATTGATTTAATCTCTTCTCTATCATTCAAGTGCAAAGAGAAAGAACATTTGTATTCATCTTTTTCTTTGTTTTATTTTAAAGATACGAATTGTTATTTAGAGATTTCTCTCTCTTTTCTTCTAAGTACAATCTCTATTGTAATTATCTTGTGTATTTGTGTGATTCGGATATTGTGTAAATTCTATGTGTGGATATTGTGATTGTGTAGTGAATTGTGAAATGGTGGATTGATTTAGCTAAGATAAGAATGGACATTTTGTTAGTGTCAAAAATTAAAGTAAGCGACGTGTAAATACGGTTTCTCGCCTGAATGGAGCTTGTTGACTAGTTGAATTCTTGAGTAGATTCAAAGGAGTGGAGCTAGGGCGAAGTATTGCGTTCGTAGCTGAACCCAACTATTAATCTTGCGTGTCTTGGTGTGATGGTTCATTCTCTATCTCTTTATATTGTTGTGTTTGTTTATTTACTATTAGTCTAGATATTTACTTTGCTTTGATTCATATTGTTGGTTGGTTAAACATACTACTCGAATCTAAATATTTTGAAAGCAAACTTTTAAAACGCAAACGAAACTATAAACTATTCAACCCCCCTTCTAGTTTCCACAAACGCTTTTTTCCGCATAAAGGGAGCTTGTTGACATAGTGAAATCTCGAGTTGGATACTTGGGGATTGAAGTAGGGGAAAGAAGAGCTTCGTAGCCAAACCACTATAAATCTTGGTGTTGTGGTTTGATCGTTCTTTCCCTTATCTCTTTTATTGTGTTTTCTATATCTTCTATTGTTTATATAGTGATTGTGAGTAGATAGATTTATTGATTATTTCATATTATTAGTTGATTGAAACACACAAATCGAATCTAATTAGTTTTTGAAGCAAACTTTTAAAACGCCAATTAACAGGTAAACTATTCAACCCCCATTCTAGTTTCCACAATTGTATCAGAAGCCGAGGTCACTCAAGATTTTCAATATATATGGTATTTTAAAGCTTGGATCGATCTATGGATTCCGACAAATACCTAGAAGGGCAATCTATGCAAGACCACCACTTTTCGAAAGCGGTAGTTTTATCTATTGGAAAAATAGATTCAAAACGTATGTAAAATCAAAAGATCTTGATCTTTGGCACGTTATTATTAACGGTGATTTTTAACCCATTCAAAATAATCCGGAAACCAAACTAGATGAGGTTGTCCCTTTTGAAAATCAAAATGATGAACTTAAGAAAAGACTTGCGAAAAATAACGAAGCTAAAATGGTTATTTACAACGCTTTGCCTAGAAAAGAATATAAAAGATTTTTCATGTGTAATACGGCAAAAGAAATTTGGAAAACCTTGCTAATTACCCATCAAGGTAATAGCGAAGTCAAAGATAACAGATTTTGACATTTTGTACAACAATATGAACAATTCGTTATTTTCAAAGACGAATCTATAAATAATGCTTTTGCTAGATTTAATACCATTATTAATAGTCTAAACGCTCTTGATAAAGGTTACTCTAACAAGAACTATGTTAGCAAGTTTCTTAGGGCTCTACATCTTAAATGGAGAGCAAAGGTCACAACGATTGAAGAGTTGAAAGACTTGACATCACTATCTCTTGATGAACTCGTTGGGAACCTTAAATTTCATTTGATGATCATCAAGAAAGATTCTGAAATAGTCAAATCTAAAGGAGAAAGAAAATATCTTGCTTTAAAGGCTAAGAAGGAATCTAGTGATGAAGAGTGTTCGACTTCTGGAAGTGAAGACGAAGAATACGCCATGGCGGTTAGAGACTTCAAAAAGTTTTCAAGAGAAGAGAAAGGTTCGTAAGACAGCCGCGAAATGACAAAAAGACATTCCAAAGAAGCCGAGATGACAAGAACGACAAAAGTGATAGGAAATGCTTTAGATGCGGAGATCCAAATCATCTTATCGGAGAATGTCCAAAACCACCGAAGGAAAAGAACCAAAGAGCATTCGTCGGTGGCTCTTGGAGTGATAACGGTGAGGAAGATGATGAAAAAGTTAAAGACGCAACATGTATCATGGCTCACGCATCTAGCGAGGTACATTCCAAATCCTATTACTTTAGTGATGAAAAAATACACACCAACTTCTATAGATGACTTAATTATTTGATGTATGTGAAGTGATTAAGTTATGCAAAATGAGTCTAAAAATAATCACTAAAAACAAACGATTAAAAGCGATTAGAAATAGTTTAAAAAATGAAATTAGTGAGTTAAAAGAAAATTTGTCTAAATTCGAGAGAAACAAGGGAGTTGATCTCGAATGTACAACATGTCAAATACTTAGAATTGACAACGAAAAATTAAAAGAGGAAGCTCTAAAGCTAACTCAATTTCAAAAGAGTACACGCTCATTAAACGAAATGCTTAGTACTCAAAAACCCTTCGGAGATAAATTGGGTCTAGGGTTTAACTCATTTGAAGCATCATCTAGCGAAACTAAAGAAATAAAATTTGTAAAATCTTAGAATAAAACGTCCTCTGGTGGCGGCCCTCAAAGCACTGTGGGCGGCCCCCATAAAGCACAGACGGCCCCCAAAGCAATTGAGGGACCGCCTGTCTGTTCACCAGATGTCAAAAAATCTGTTTCTTTTCAAAAATAGATTTTAGGTCCTAGACCAAAACATATAATGGTAAACAATGTTAAAATTCTAGTTGCTAGTGATAATGAGGTTAAAAGATTTTATAAACTATCTTTAAAACCCGGAGTTGGATTTTACAAACCAAACTTTAGGTCAAAAACTCCACCTCCTAGAAGAGTTAATAATTTTTATCCTCGTTCTAAGACACCGCAACCAAAAAGAAACGTTGGTCGACAAAACCGACCTCATGGATTTTCTATAACTTGGAACAACTTCCAACCTCAAAGTTACATGCCATGGGAATTGTGTCCTCCGTTATTACATCCCAATCAAATGCAACAAAGGCAAGGGATGTTTAGCACTAACAACTTTGGACCCATGAGAAATTGGGGACCAAATGTTTGAGTTGTTGTCTTATATAAATAGATATGCCTTGGAGTCGACTTGGAACCCGGTGAGTGGATAAAAGATAGCGGATGCTCTAAACACATGACAGGCAATCGAAAGCTCTTCTCCACCTACAAGGCATACAATGGAGGTAATGTCGTTTTTGGTAGTAATCTTCGCGGTAACATCATTAGCAAATGTATGATTTCTAATGACTCTCTTAATATAGATAATGTAGAGCATGTAGATAATTTAAAATTTAACTTGCTAAGTATAGGTCAAATATTTGATAATAAGTGTAAAGTAATATTCTCTGAACATGATAGCGAAATCACTAAGGACGGAAAAGTCATAGGTAGAGGTATTAGGAAACGCGGCTTGTATGTGATGAAATTAGGTAAGAAGCCGAAAGACAAAGTTTGTCTTACAACGATTGTAGAAAACTCCACTTTGTGGCATAGGAGATTAGGTCACGCAAATATGCGTTTAATTCAATCGTTGGCATCTAAGGAACTAGTTAGAAACTTACCTAAGCTTAAGTTTGATCAACACTTTTGTGATGCTTATAAAATTGGAAAACAAGCTCACGCTAATCATAAAGCTAAGAATATAGTCTCAATGACTAGATGCTTAGAACTCCTTCATATGGATCTCTTCGGTCCATCCGCCATATGAAGTTACGGAGGAAACCGCTACAGCTTAGTCATAGTAGATGACTACTCTAGGTATACTTGGACTAGCTTCCTTAAAGATAAAACTGAAGCCTTCGATCAATTAGAAATATTTAGTAAGAAAATTGAAAACCAATTAGGATGTACAATAGTGTCAATAAGAACCAACCACGGAAGAGAATTTGATAATGAAGTGCAATTTGGAGAGTTTTGTAATGCCAATGGTATTACACATAACTTTTCAGCTCCACGCACTCCACAATCAAATGGCGTGGTAGAAAGGAAAAATAAGAGACTACAAGAAATGAGTAGAACAATGTTGAATGAACAATTGTTACCTCAAAAGTTTTGGTGTAACGCCATAGATACTTCAACATACATCCTCAACTGAATCCTAATTAGAGCCATCCTTGGAAAAATACCTTATGAACTTCTGAGAGGTAGGAAACCTACTCTTGATTATTTTAGAGTGTTTGGAAGCAAGTGCTTCATTTAAAACACTAAAGACTACCTTACTAAGTTTGACCCAAAGTCATACGAAGTTGTCTTTTTAGGTTACTCCTAAAATAGCAAAGCATACATCATCCTTAATAAACACACTAGGAAAATTAAAGAATCACTCAACGTGACATTCAATGAAACTCCTCCACCCTCTAAGACATCATCCTTGGTGGATGATGACTTAGATGAAGAAGAAGCAATTAAGGTTGCCGAAAAGAAAATCTTAGAAAATGACATTGAGGATGAAACTTTAGAGATTGATGAAGTAGTCAATATTAAGGAATCTAGAAACCATCCATTAGAAAATGTCATAGGAAACCTTAAGCAAATGGATGTAAAAAGTGCATTCATGAACGGTTTTATCAATGAGGAGGTATACGTGGCACAACCTCCTGGATTCATTGATTTTGAAAAATCAGATCATGTTTATAAACTTAAGAAAGCTTTATACGGTCTTAAACAAGCACCTAAAGTTTGGTATGATAGATTAAAAGCTTTTCTTACTAAACATGAATACAAAATTCAAATGGTAGATAACATACTTTTTACCGAGAAGAAAAGTTCAAACCTTATCATCGTTCAAATATATGTCAACGACATTATATTTGGCTCGACTTGTCAAGACATGTGTAATGAATTTTCCAAAATCATGCATGACGAGTTCGAGTTGAGCATGATGGGTGAACTCAACTTCTTCCTTAAATTACAAATAAAACAAATGGAAGATTGTATCTTCTTTAATCAATCTAAATATATTAAAAAAATGCTTAAGATATTTGGCTTAGAAGATTCTAAACCAATGAAAACCCACATGTCCTCCGATACTAAACTCATGAAAGACAAAGAGTGTGAGTCGGTAGGTAGTACCAAGTATCGAGGCATGATAGGTAGTTTATTATACCTAATGGCAAGTAGGGCCGATATCATGTATAGTGTCTGCCTTTGTGCCCACTTCTAAGAGGATCCCAAAACCTCTCACCTTGAAGCGGTTAAGCATATCTTTCGATACATTAAAGGCACTACGCACTTAGGATTATGGTATCCTAAGGGGACTGGCATAGAAACAGTAGTATATGCCGACTCTGATCATGCAGGAGATTATGTGGACCGAAAGAGTACTAGCGGTATTTGTACATTCGTGGGATGTTGTTTGACATCTTGGTTCTCGAAGAAACAAACCGCTCTTGCTATATCCACTACCGAAGTCGAATACATAAGCGCCAGAAAGTCATGTCAACAAGCACTATAGATGAAACAAGCTCTTATCGACTACGACGTTCGACTTGACGACGTCCCGATCATGTGCGACAATAAAGGCGCGATTTACCTTAGCAAAAACCCGGTGCAACACTCTCGTACTAAACACATCAAAATACGTCACCACTTTCTTCGCGATAATGTCCAAAAAGGACATATCTCTATTGAAAAAGTACCGTCCATCGACAATATCGTCGACATTCTTACTAAAACCCTCAAACGTGAATCGTTCAACTATCTTTGTCTTGGTTTAGGAATGATGGAACACATTTCATAAATCGTGTTAGTCCGCTTATCCTTCTTCTAGTCTCGATTCTAGTCTACGTTCCATTCCGTGTCGTGAAAATTTAACAACTTCATTCGAAGCTTGTTAAATATTTTTAATTCAAGAAATGCAAATTAGTTAGTCACTCTTCCTCGTGAATACGTGTCAAAATTTAAAAGTCCAAAAACCTGTAATATAGGGGGCCCCCATATCTCAAGCAGCCCCAAACTCTTTTCGGGCGGCCCCCTGATCGATATGGGACCGCCACCAGCAGACATCTAATTTTTAACACTTAACAAAATTTGTCAAAACACAAAGCCAAACACACCCTTCCCTGCTGGTGCGACGAACACGAAACCAAAACTCAAAATTAACCACCTAAACACTAATTGAAGATCATATTAACATTAATAATCAATCCTAACACCACAAAGATCATCAATTGTAAGTCATTTTATCTATTTTCATTCCAATTTATGTCTAGGGTTCATGTTGAACAAAAATCCAAAATTGGGGAATTTTCATTTTTATTGCAATTGTGTACAATTAGGACTACTAGAATACAATTTATAACTAATACGCTTCCCATAGATATAGGATTTGCAAGATTGAAGTGTGTTTTGTCAAAAATTGTTTTCACACAAAACCTCAATTTTATTTTCAAAATCACTCACTTTAGGAACACAATAAAATTATTTTCTTTGCATTATTAATACACTATAAAAACGTTTTTGCATACATGAATAATGATCTCATGAACAAAAGTCGAGATACATAATTCATATGTATTTTTTGACATGTTTGGATGAGCAAAATCAAACTAAGGAGCGTTTGGGTTAACTCTTTGGTTTTTATTTCTAGGTCGAGTTAACCGTTACTCCACATTTGTTACATGTAGGCACAAATCAAAACTGTATATACTAATATTTTCCCGTTATTATGGTTAGGTGAAAAAGAATATCTCAAGAAGAACTAGATTATAGCAAAATCTACTTTCCATAAATTTTAAATGAACCATACCTTCCTAATCACCTAAATCTTATAATTCATGATTTAGAGTCTAGAAATATTCATGAAGGTCGTACAGCTAACTATAGACATATTCGTCATGATAACATTCTCTTAAGGTTTCAAGAAATTAAACTCCAAGATTTATATGAAATATACGAGGAAATCTGTCCTAGGTTCTTGTTAGAATTTTATGCCTCATCAGAAATCATAAGAAACTTTGACCAAACAATCTCCTTAAAGTTTTGGGCATTAAAAATATCTTTTCTTCTTTCACTTGAACCTCTATCTTGGATTCTCCTCACCTCATGTGAAGGAGATTGTGCCTACTCAAAAAATTCATCTCTTGAATCTCTAAGAACAAATCAAGAACTAAATAACTCTTACCAAACAAACATTCCAACACCAAATGAAATCATTCAATCCATCACAACACTAGGAAAAACTAAAATTCCAAACAAGATTCATAAAAGTAAACTTTGTCACGACATGAGATCTTGGAATTAAATCATTCAAGATAATGCGTTTGGGATTAGCAACGACTCAAACTTTCTACCCGCATCATCATGTCACATGATATATAACATAATGAAGAGCATACCTTACAACTTAACCTACCTCATTATCAAACGAATGGTGGATATTAAAAATAAACAAAACTCTCCTATGCCATACGGCATGTTGTTAACTCGCCTTTATAATCATCTTATTCAAATAAAACTAAACTCAAAAGGTTAAAATACATAACTTATCCTCCCTCCATGAAGAATTGGAAGCATCCTGATGGAATTAACGACGACGACACACCATCACCAATTGAGTACTATAGTAGTGACTAGTTTACTCATGAATTTAATTTGCATCAATTTCTTCTCAACTTGTTTATCTCTAGGGTGTTTTGATATGGAGGCTTTATTACTTTGTCATGACATCACACTTATGGTAGTATGTATGCTTGTCTATTTCATAATCTCATGCATCTAAATGCCTCCCTAATAGAATTTAGATTTTCTAGCCCTCAAATGTGTTATACTAGGAAGTTTTAGATGATTCATGATGAAATAGGATTGACTGCAAAAAGGAAAAACTAGGAAAATTCTTTTACACAGGAGTTACAAAAATCAGGACAAACTAGAAAATTTTTGTTTCTCTAGAAAATGGCCCCCATAAATACTGGGCGGCCCCCAAATATATCTGGGACCGCCACATATATATGGGACCGCCAACAAGAGTCATGGAATTTTTACTGTGCTTACCTGATTTTATGTGCAGTTGACCATCCACTCTTCTAGACACAGCTACACTTCTTGCATTTTGCTAAACCATTTTTGGAATCTCCTTTTTAATCCTCTTGCTTTACCTCTTTAATCCACTCCTTCTAAATTAAATACCCATCTTCACCATTCTTCTTATCATCTTCATCTTCTTTATATCTTACTTCCATGGCCTCCACTCAAGCTTCCTCCTCTAACCCTTCCAAGAAAATCAAACTAACCATAATCCTACCTAGACAACTATTTGTTAACATTTCTAGTGATGAAGATGTCACCACCACATCTTCTCCCATAACAACATCCTCTTCTCCTTCTCCACCAAATGTACCATCAAAAACTCCATCCACCAAAGATACATCATCTACCTTTGGTACTAACTCTTCCTCATTTAAATCAAAACCTCAATCCTCACCTCCTACTTCTAATGAAACACCCTCTTCTCAACCATCCAATCCTTTTCTTGAAAATGTGATGGATGCACCTCTAAGACCCTCACATCTACTTCCACTCCAAAGTCATCCCTTCTTGGACATCACTCTTTCTTTGTCACCAATCACCCCTCTTGATCACATTCTTGATACCCCATCACCACCTTCACCACAATCACAACCTCAACCACCTCTCATGGGTTACCTCATTTACTTCAACTATCATGACTATCATGGGTCAACTTGTCTTTGTTGTTTTTACAACCGTAATATTATCTTTTCTCTTAGGGATGAGATGAACCTAATGTTTTCTTAGATTGAGTATCTTCTCACTTCCACCATGGCTTCACTCTCTCCACCTCACCCTTATTCATCAACCTCACACTTACAACTAGTCTTAGGATTAATGGAACACAATATGAAAATCTTTATTTATCTTCTTTTAAAAGAGTGTTCATGAGGGTCAAGAAAGATTTAGAATATATATCAACTCATTATTCAAAGTATGATTGATGTTATTATCGAATCTAATTGACATGTTTTCGAGTATGGATAAGAAATCGAATTCTTATTTGTCTAGCTTTAAGATTACATCAAAATATAACAAGAGATATCATCTTAAACCTACATGCTCAATCACACTTGATTGATATGAAAATAACGACATCCCTTTCCAAGACAATAAAAATATGCATCAGATCATAACTCACACTTGTGTAGATGATGTCATATTGAGTCTACTTGTCCAATAGTTATGTTCTAAATATTTGGCAAATATATGTAAAAAATATACAATGAAGTAGGATTGATGACTTGAATGTTTTGTCCAAAATATTCAAGTAATTTACCTTGCAATGCAATTGGTAAAGGCTTCATCTCTGAAATGCCAAACACGAGCAAACGCATAAGATATGTAACTTTGCTCAAACAATTCAAAAGCACAACTCAAAACTCAAACTATCTTCTCATCAAAACACTCTCTTATTTTATCAAACAAGCATAATATATCTTCTTCACCAAATGAGAACCCTTTAACCATCTAAGGTTAGGATTAGAAAGAATTGAACATATTCCACAAACCATTTGTGTGCTTTCTTTCAATAATTGATCGTGAGAGGATTTCGAATATGAAGATGATTACTATTCAAACGATAATTAATCTCATTATTCAATCTAATTACAAAATTAGAATATGAACATGAAATCGAGACTAGGATTTATCTAGATCACAAAAATATCAATCAAATGACCATAGATATTTTTTCGTGTCTACATGTTTAACCATCCTCGGTTATTACATGAAATCACGAAGTCGATTGTAAGACAACAAGATTAGTCATCAAATTGTAACTCACACTTGCAATAAAGATGTCTCATTGAGTCTGAAGTGTTCAAATATTTGTGTTATTAGCTATGGTCAAATTATACATGCTAAACTTAACATACTCTGAGTAGGATTGACGACTTATAAATTTCCATTAGGAAACTCATAAGTACTCCAACTTGATGAGCAAGACTTGGATGTCATTTCCGAAAAATCAAACCGAGAACCCTTATTACTTATATAAGTTTCTCTCGATAACCTAATATCAACGCCATCTCCCAAATAATAGAAAAATGATCCTTCCCCAAATTTGTCACCTCCACGGATCGATGGATCCTTCGTCCTAGATTCATCTTCGATTTAGGTAGATCCATCCTATAGCATTAGATTTAAACATCTTCCTCTTGTCAATCTATTTCTTAAAATTCTAACATACATGTAACTAAACTTTAGTTAATCATCATTTATTTCTACAAAGAAACAAACACAAGATCTATTGAGGTAAATAACCTTAATTAGATTTCTTTCATAAAAGATATGCAAAGGTGCATTCTTTGAATACTCTAATTGTAGAGAATTACACATTGTCACTCTTAAGCATACTCCTAGGTCCTAAATGACTCATTCTCTCTTATACATACAACAACTTGCTTGCTCTCTCATTTAACCTTAGAATTTCACATTTCTTGATTAGGATTATTATAACACCACCAAATTGGATCATAGCGGAATATGGGTCTGAGGGTAGTACATCATAGATCAATAACACAAGATAATATAAGAACGACCAAGAAGTCATTTAAAACTGATACATTGGATTTAGCAAAGTGTTTGATACAAAAGCCCGAAGCTTTACTTGTTCAAAATACAAAATACAAGATTCTAGTTCATAATAATTTATCCCAAAAGGTAATGCAACGAAATCTTTAGCATGTGACATCCAAAATATATAAGCATCAATGTATCCGTTGCACCTCGTGCTTTATTGACCTCCTGAAAAACATTGCTTTAAAACATCAATATATTGTTGAGTGAATTCATAGGTTTATAAATGTATAATGTAGGACCGCAAGATTTCCCCATGATAATGCAACAGATGCAAACATCATAAAATGTAATTACGTTTTCCTAAGCTCGTGACACTGAAGCTCGACATGTATGAAATGCAATATAAATTGCCAACATTGCCTGTGATGATGTTCTAACCCGCAACATCCTATGTCCGACATGGTATACGTTCGTTTGTCTAGTGATTGCTAATCACCCGAACGGGGATGTCGATCCTAAATAGATCTATTTATAACATTCGCGCTCACAACAGTAATTGACTATTCATGATTATGGGCTCAGATGGGTTATCGCTGCTTAGGCAAACACGTAATCATAATGTAAAATGTCCACTTGCGTCCAATTGTAAAACATGCATATGTTTCTCACCCCAAAACTTGTAAATCATTATAAATGTAAAACGTGGGGCAATGAACTCACCTTGAGTAAGTGAATCCACAATATAAATCACAGAATGATAATGCGTCACATAAATGTTTGAATGCAACCTAATTAATTATAGGTCGTATAAGAAAATGCCAAGCGTACATATGAATATGAATTACACAATGCAATGCCACAAATATATACTTATAGTGAGGTGTTGAACATAGATTTATATGTTGTTATAAAGTAACCTTAAAGTTTTATTTGGCTATTTGCCTTTTGTAAATAACATCGTACTATCGTTCAGGCTATCATAATATAGAGGTCATGTAGTGAATGTATGAGGAGCCAGGACACTTTAAATCGTAAATCCACAACTAGTCAATATGACACCCCGAAGAGGCCTCTTATCATTATGAAACTCCCTAGTAATATAGCACTTGGTATATATAAGTCATATGTAAAAATCATAAGGAAAAAGGGTTTTGGATACATAAGCATAAAAGTAAATTAAAAACTAGTTTTATGTAGTTATAAATCCAACTTAAAAACGCGCGTATCTAACTCGTTATAAGGCCGTTTTTCTTGGGGAAACTCTCTAAACAAAGATAAAAATGTCTACTTTCATTATTTCAAAGCCTTTATTCCATTTCATAAGTTTTAGATGTTGGTTTATGCAAAAACACTTTCGGACCTGCTCAAAATAGTTTTTAAGAACTTGTGTCGTAAATTGGCTATAACTCTTTCGTTTTCCTATAAAATAACGCATTTTCGGAGTCTATGATTATCTAATCTGAGTCTAGTTTTCAAATATATAAGCCACTTGACTCACTTTGTTACCAATAAAACGTTATACTCAAAATGGGTCACAACAGTTACTGCTGTCCCAAGATAGCAGGTTTGCCTCCCGGTAAAAGGGTCATATCTCCCTCGTTACTTATCGAAAGATGTTGGTTCAAGTCTCAGATTTTAAGTTAAAGAGTTCTCTAAATATACTTCAACTGGATCAAATGCCCAAAACGCACCTAACCTAGTGGTTTTTACAAAAGAAATTTGGTGTGTAGAATCATGTCCGAATTTAGTAACTTTCTTTGCGTGACTTACTAGCCATAGCAAATGATCTTTAAAAATTCCCAAACAATTCAGAGAACATCACAAGACATATAGGTATGTGACTTAGAAACAGCTAGGGCCAAAAATATGTCTACATATGTTTTATAAATTCAAACTTAAGCATGATATTCGAAATCAGATTCTGAGTTTTAAGCAACAAGCTTTTCATTAACTTTTTCAACACCACAAGTATATATAAGTCCTAATATGAACATGGAATGCATATATATATGAATTACAAGCATATAGATATTATGTTAACCTTATGTGATGATGATATGAACACAAACAAGATCTAAACAATAGTTTAGATTCAAAATCCAAGCTAAAACCAAATGAAAACCTAATTTTGCTTAACCCTTTTCAAAGCTTAACCAAGCCTTCAAACCTTCTTAGAATGCCTTAGATATGTAGCTAGGACACTTGTATGTATTAAAAATAAGACTGTGTGAATTATTTTTAGGGTTTTGGGAGTTGGCCGTGGGTTGAGAGATAGAAAGAGAGATTGTTTGTGTTGTTTCACCTTAAGAAAGTGTAGTGTATGTTTTCTATAAGTCTAGATTCATTATATACCATAAATATCTTATTAACTTAACCATGGTTACATGGAAACCCTTGTGTAAGAACCTATGGGGGGGGAGTGGGTTTCTTACAAGAGCTGAAAGGTGTAAGTGATTTGGTTCCCTAAAATGGGAATCATCCCATGAAATCAAGGAGATGTGATTTAACTACAAATATCTTTGTATCTCTTATCCCAAATCCGGCCATATATGTATATATGTGAGATGTTTTTGTAACTTTTGAGTATTGGGTATAATTTTGGGTATTTGTTGAAGCGTAAAAAATTTTGGTGGTTCCAGGAATGCCTAAACGTATTTTATCACGAAACGTAAGCACTTTACGTAACCAATAAAAATAAAATAAAAAAAGTTAATAATTATTATCAAAATAATTACTTAACACTTGCTTGATTAAACATTTAATTGTTTGATGCCCGTTTACATTGAATGATAGTTTTTACCTTACGCGATTTAACTTAACGATTACGATTTAAAAGCAAACGCATACAACACTAAAAATAAATAGTGAATTTATTGACGTCGTACAATGACCTAAAACACGGGGTGTTATAGTCTCCCCCCGTTAAATGAGCCTTGTCCTCAAGGCTTAAGATGTGGTACTTGACGACGGTGCGGTCTTTGTGAATAGGTGTGGGTACTTCTTCATGAATTGATCTTTACGTTCCCATGTAAACTCAGGACCTCTCCTAGAGTTCCATCGAACCTTGATGATTGGAACACGACTTTGACTCAACCGTTTGACTTCTCGATCCATGATCTCAATGGGTTCCTCGACAAAATGAAGTTTGTCATCAATATGTAGTCCATCCAACGGAACGGCTAATGGTTCGTCGGCATAACACTTCTTCAAGTTGGATACATGAAATGTATTGTGAACCCTGCTCAGCTCTTGAGGAAGCTCAAGCTTATAAGAAATGGCTCCAACCTTTTCCAACACCTTGAAAGGTCCAACATATCTGGGGTTTAACTTCCCCCGTTTTCCAAAACGTACTACTCATTTCCAAGGTGAAACCTTAAGCATTACTTTATCTCCAACTTGAAATTCCATCGGCTTACGCTTTAAATCGGCGTAACTCTTTTGTCAATCACGAGCGGCTTGTATTCTCTACTTGATCTAAATATTCTTTCAGTTGTTTTTGAAACTATTTCTGGGTCCAGGGAGCTGAACTTGCTCAACCTCGGCCAACAAATGGTGAACGACACTTTCGACCGTAAAGTGCTTCAAACGGTGCAACCTTGATGCTAGCGTGATAACTGTTGTTATATGAAAACTCGACCAATGGAAAATGCTTAACCCAACCATTTCCAAAGTCGATCACACAAGCACGTAGCATGTCTTCGAGAGTTTGGATAGTACTCTTGCTTTGTCCGTCGGTTTGCGGATGATAGGCAGTACTCATATCCAGATTCCTACCCAAGGCCTTCTGAAGTGACCTTCAGAAATTTGAGGCTAACCTAGGGCTACGATCATAAATGATTAAGACAGGTATTCCATGCCTCGTGACTACCTCTTTCAGGTATATCCTTGCCAATTTCTCCATGGGACCAGTTTCCCTCTTTGGTGTAAAAATTGCAGATTTTGTAAGTCGATCGACAATCACCCAAATGGTGTCATAACCTTGCGATGATTTAAGAAGCTTTGTAATAAAGTCCATGGAGATTTATCCCATTTCCATTGAGGTATCTCGGGTTGCACTAACAAATCCGATGGCCTTTGATGTTCATCCTTGACCTTAGCACGGGTCAAACACTTGCTAACATAGGTGGCGGTGTCGGCCTTCATATTGGGCCACCAATATAGCTTCTTCATGTCTTGATACATCTTGTCAGAACCCAGATGGATAGAGTATTTTGACTTGTGGGAGTCGTGCGTGATCACAGTCCTCAAGTATCCATAACATGGTAACCAACTCCTGCCATTTAAGCATAGAGTTCCATCCGCACGGGGTTCCAACTTTTCCGTTCTAAATTTCTTCGGATCCCTAGAATTTTCAAGCAACATACCTCCAACATCTTCGTTCTTGACGTTCTCTAGTTTTCGTGCTCCAGTCTGAGCATTCAGGATTTGTTAGGAAGATCCAAGCCAATAGTCATCACTAAGGCTCGAACTCTTAATGGTTGCTCCGCTCCTTCCTGCTCAAAGCATCTGCAACAACATCCGCTTTCCCCGGGTGGTAACGGATCTCATAGTCGTAATCACTGAGCAGTTCTAACCAACGACGCTGCCTCATATTCAACTCCTTTTGATTAAGAATGTGTTGTAGACTCTTGTGATCTATGAACACCGTACACTTGGTTCCGTACAAATAGTGTCTCCAAAGTTTCAGAGAAAACACTACCGATCCAAGTTCCAAATCATGAGTTGTATAGTTCTTCTCATGAATTTTTAATTGACATTATGCATAAGAAATTACTTTCTCTCTTTGCTTAATACAAACACCCAAATCTTTATGCGATGCATCACAATAGACTACGAAATCTTTGCTTCCCTCAGGTAAAGCCAGAATTGGCGCACTGCACAACTTCTTCTTTAATAACTAGAAGGCAGCTTCCTGCTTATCTCTCTAATCGAACTTAACTCCTTTCTGAGTAAGCTTGGTCATCGACTTGGCAATCTTCAAAAATCCTTTAGTGAATCTTCGGTATACCTAACTAAGACCTAAGTATGGCGACTTCCGTTCGGGGTTTAGGAGATTCCCAGTCCTTTATGGATTCAATTTTCATGGGGTCCACGTGAATGCCTTGACTATCAATCACGTGGCCGAGAAATTGTACCTTAGGAATCCAAAATTCACATTTAGAGAACTTAGCATACAACTTCTCTTTCTTAAGCAATTCCAGAACTGCCTTAAGGTGTTCTTCATGTTCCTTCTTGTTCTTGGAGTAGATAAGGATATCGTCAATAAAGACAATCACGAACTTATCCAAAAATGGCTTGCACACGCGGTTCATGAGATCCATAAATACCGCTGGTGCGTTCGTCAAGCCAAATGGCATAACTTGGAACTCGTAATGACCATACCGAGTTCGGAATGCCGTTTTTGGAATATCCTCTTCCCGTACTCGAAGCTGGTGATAACCTGATCGCAAGTCTATCTTAGAATAAACACTGGATCCTTGTAGTTGATCAAACAAATCATCGATCCTTGGGAGTGGATAACGATTCTTCACTGTCAGCTTGTTCAGTTCCCGATAGTCGATGCACATTCAAAACGATCCATCCTTCTTTTTGACAAACAAGACCGGAGCTCCCCAAGGTGAGGAACTGGGTCTTATAAAGCCCTTGTCAGATAGTTCTTTCAGTTGCTCTGACAACTCTTTCATTTCAGAAGGCGCCAATCGATAAGGTGCCCGTGCTACAGGTGCAGCACCAGGTATCAGATCGATTTGAAATTCCACTTGTCGAGTCGGAGGAAGACCCGGCAAGTCCTCAGGGAATACATCAGGAAAATCTTGAACTATCGGTACGTCCTCAAGTCGCTTCTTCTCCGACTTGTCTTCTGTCTCCTTTGTAGTAACGTTTGCCAAAAAGACTAGACATCCTTTTAGCATGTATTCTTGTGTTTTGGTGTACGAGATAATGTGCAGACGAGCCTCGTTTCCCCGGTTGCTTCCGTCACCGTGAACGATTAGAGTTTCATTTCCCTAGGGGATACGAACGATCTTCTCGGCACACACAATGATTGCTTGGTACTTTACCAACCAATCCATACCAATTATAGCGTCGAAACTACCAAGTTCTACGGGCATTAAGTCTATGTTGAATGGGTGGTTCAGGATGTTTAATGTACAACCCCTAAGGATAGTGTTCAACCTAATTATTCTCCCGTCGGCTAGTTCAACGTCATAATAGTGATCTAATGCAGTTGGTGTGATATCAATTTGGGGGCTAAATGCAGTAGACATAAAACTCCTATCGGCACCAGTATCGAATAAGATAGAAGCATAGCGGTTGTTTAGAAGGAACGTACCCGTCATGACGTTGGAGTCTGGGTTTGTCCCTGCATGGCCTACCGCATACACTTTCGCTAGAGCATTGACATTTCCAGCTGGGTTGCCTCGATTGTTGTTGTTCTTTAGTTTTGGACATTCCCTCTTAAAATGTCCTTGGGCACCACATTCATAGCAAGTAGGCTTCTGACCTGTCCTAGTGCCCCTTTGGTTATTAGCAGTGTTGGCATTAGCAGGACTCCTGCAATCACGGGCCAGATGGCCAACTCGATTGCACTTGTGGCATTTGGGAGCACACGGACCATCGTGGTGATAATTGCACTTAGGGCATAGGGGTTTAGATCCCCCGTATAGCTTCTTCTCACCAGTCCCTGCAGCATAAGCCCTGCCGGTGTTCTGCCTCTTGTTTTGTGGTTGTTGTTGTTGTTGTTGGTTATTATCTTGCTTTCTCTTATTCTCTGTCTGACGATCAGCAAAAGTGCGGATTTTCTTATCCATTAGCTCGGTTGCGATTTCAACTGCTTCTTGCATTGTCTTTGGTTTAGACGCCACTACACTCCCATGAATCATGTCGGGAAGACCACCGACATATTTTTCAATTTATCAAATTCTTCGAGAAACATCCTCCCGCACAACAAAAACAATTCCTGAAAGTGTTTGGGTTAACTTTTCATGTCAGTACCCTTCACCTTCAGATCCCAAATCTCCATTTCCAGTTTCTTGATTTCATTTCGAGGACAGTATTTGTTAGTCATCATTTTCATGAGTGTTTTCCAAGGCATACCGTAAGCGGCATCATGACCAACTATCTTGACATGAGTGTTCCACCATGTTAAAGCAACTGAATGGAGAGTGCAAGTAGCAAACTTGACTTGATTCTCAACTATACAATTACTGATGTGGAAAACAGACTCCATTCTTTCAAACCATTGAGATAGACCAGCACTTTCCATGTTTGAAGTTTAATGGTTGACATTTAAGAAAGTCAGTGTAAGTACATTCATGGACAGTTCGTTCTGTCCTTCTAACACCCGTTCCTGAATTATGGCTATCATCGCCGTTTGTATTTTTGTCAGCATCAAGTGCTGCCAAAGCGGCAGTAACGCCTTGGTCAAACATTTCCTGAAGCTGGGCATTAGAGACAGATGTGGTGTTGGTTGTTTTTGGGGCTGTGTTTGACCTCGTGGCTCTTTTTGGTGCCATTTTCTTCAATCACACGAAAATATAATACTCGTTAGATTTCAAAAAATCATAACCATGACATGACATATACACAATAAGTAAAGTGAGATCACAATACACAGTTAAACATACAACTAAATTGAATATTAACAATGGTGTAGCTAAATCAACATTCATTCATAACAAATTCGATTACAAACATGACATAATACCACCATTCCATATATATTTGGAAAACATAGATGATTGGTTCAGATACAAAATGATCACAATGATTAGGTTACAAGATAAAATATATAACCTAAAGCCATACTAGCTGGGAGTTACCCATAATACTTAGTATGCTGTACAAAATAGCTAGCCATAACAAGATCTATGAACTGCTACCAGCCTCCTCTGGCGCATCAGGTTATGTCGGACCTTTAGCGGGTCCCTGGGGGGGGGCTGACTCTCGAACTCTGTCATCTGGGTATGTAGTCTCTTTAGCAGCTTTAGTGCCTTAATGAATTGTGCCTGTCTCCTGCGGTCCGCTGCTAGGAACTCTGTAATCGTCGCTTGTCTCCTGCGGTCCGCTTCCTGCAACTCTGTAATCACTGCCTGCTGACCTAATACAGTAGTACGCAGTGACATAACCTCTGAACGTGCAAGATCACTAGCGTCCATGGATCGTACCCAAGCCTCTTGAGACATCCTAGCCTCTCTCTCCAAAAGTAAACTTGTACGAGCATGTGCACGCCTATCCCTATACAGCATGTTGAGCCGACCAACCATCAACTTTCGCTCAGTCTGCTCATCTTCCAATCTCACATAGATCTCGTCTGTGTCTTGCCTAACCCTAGTGGCAAACTCTGTCATCGTTCGACCCATAATCTTGTGCATCAGTGCTGGCCATGGCATGTCTTCAAGCATCTCATCCCAAGTATCCGTAATCCCATAACCAACATATCTCTCTGTATCACGCCTAATCTCCCTATCCATGGTGGCAACAAAACCATAGTTTTCCCTAAAACCTCCAGTCGGTCTAGCGGCAGCAGCAGACGAGCTCTCTCCGACCTCGTACCTAGGACCAAAAGCAAAACATAACCTCTTCCGAGGTGGTAAACAAACCTCGGGCCTGTCCGCTCCATGGTCAGCAGAGGGTAGCAGCAAAGATGGTGATAAAGTAGGTGTTGGGAAATACAAGTCAAAAGGTCAAAGTACTGCTAAATGAAAGATCGAAGTACTGCCAGTCAAAGATCGAAGTACTGCCGTGGATATAGGAACTATAAAGTTTAAACGGTTGTTTTAGCATTTATCTTGTAACAGTTATTAGTGATAAGTATCAATTAGTGTTTATGATATACAAAGACTGTACATCTACTAGAGGTTATCCTTATGTTTATAAAAGGATCTCTAGGAAGATATTAGAAGATATAGAACAAACATAGAAAAACACGAAGTTAAGAATTATTAGTATTGTATTAGGGATCTGCAAGTTAGGCAGATTCAAAAGGTTATAAAAGAAAATCGTTGAGAAACTTTGTTGTGTTCGTCTTAAGTACTGCCAACTAATTCCAGCACTAGTTGACCAGTATATCAGGTTTCATTAAGGAATAACGATCCTACAAGTTGTATCTGAGCAGTGTAGAGGGCTCTGACTCTGAAGAACTTTTAATCAATAGAATTCTTTCTAAACTCATAAAGATGTCTGTAACAGACACCTATCCCGCACTCATCCGTTACTTGGCACTTAGAATCCCTATAATCAAGAAGGTTGAATATGACCTATGGTCCATGAAGATGCGACAGTAACATTGAACTATCACTGATCACATACTATGGGACATAATCATAATGGTATCCAACCAAACTGATCCTGTATCTCCCTCAGTGTTGCTCCAAAGACTTCAACTTGCCTGCAAAACGCAGAAGAAACAATTGAGAAAGCCCCTCATATATACTGCTTTTGCTCAATACTGATAGGTCATCTTCTCAGGTTTTAATGATGCTGTAGATGCAGATTCTTATGGGAAGCCATAAAAGCAAGATTTGGGAGGAAAGAAGCATCCAAAGAAGTTGCAAAAGAATCTGTTGAAACAACAATTTGAGACATTTACTATTGGATCTAGGGAAGAACTAGATTCAGCATATGAAAGGTTTCAGCATATTCTTAGCATGCTTGAATTACATGATGCTACGGTGTCCATTGAAGATGCAAACTTGAAGTTTCTAAGAAGCTACATCTGTGTGGCTGTGTGGCTTACTTATGATTCGGGGACAACTGATTGACGGAGTTAGACTTTGATGATCTCTACAACAACTTAAAGGTGTATGAGCATGAATTGAAAGGTGTCTCAAATTCAAATTCTCAAAACATTGCTTTCCTGTCCACAGAAGTCAAGGGCAGTACTTTGAAACAAAGTACTGCTGAACCAACCAATATCCCAAACAAGGATTAACAAGCTGCCTCAGAAAGGTTCCCATGCTCTCTTAACTATGCTTCTCACTAGATGAAATCATATGTTCCTTCTTTTTCAACAAGCATCCATGCCTACAACTTCATGATGATGAGGACTTGCTGCAAATTGATGAGATGGAATGAAGAAATTGAAACAATAGGTGGCGGTGCTATGATAACTGAAGGATAAGGAAAGTTTATGAGGAAGACAGGTAAGACCAATTGATTCAAGCCAAAGATTGGATTATTTTGACAAATCAAAGATTGAATGTTTTAAATTTGTCAAAGTGGGTATTTTGCTAGAGAGTGTCGGTTTGTAAGTATCACATGGAAAAACAAGAAGCAATATGGTCGTCTGGAAAAGAAGACGTGGGCTATTGAAGGATTCAAAACTCATAAAGCCTTGGGTGGCAAACGACAACAATGAGATATGATTGGACCAAGGAATTTGATACTGAACCCTGTGGACATATGCTATGATGGCACTGACTGGAGTTGAACAAGATGATTGGAGCATGGAGTTTGATGCAGAACATGTGCATTTTGGACAAGATGGACCTTGGTGATTTTGACTAGGCAACAAAGCTGATGATGCTCAGTATCTCTAACTTTGATGGTACAACTCAGAGGTACCTTACTGTTCAAATGTAGTAAATCTTATAAAAAGTTGCTTGAAAGCTATCAAACTGAAAGAGATAATTTTCAAAGAGCTAGGACTGAAATTCTAGGATATCAAATGAGCTTAGAGTCATTAGAGGTCATGCTTAAAACACATGAAAAGAATGAATATGCATGGGCGTGGTATGTTATAACAAATGGGAATATGACTTAAAGATAAGAGATTTGAAACTAGAAGAAAACAAAAGGAATTAGATCAAGTCTTGAAAGAAACGAGTTGATTTTTGTTCAAAGTTAAAACTTGAAAAATGGTAAATTGCTCAGTACTTCAAACGAAGTCTAACAAACAAAGATATGTGTTCTGATAAGTCATGTATAGGATTTGGGATTGAGTCTGGTAATAGTATGGAAAGTGGACTTTCATTGGGGATGAAACGTTGACTGATTAAATATGAAAACTTCAAAGAGGATAAGCCTACCAAAGCAGTACCTCACCTAAGGTACAATTATTCCACCAGGGCATAATGTCTTTCTTATACAGGGATAGATGAATAGCCATTAGGAATAAATTGATAATCAAGAGAAAAAAAACTAGTCAATCTGCAATTGATAGAAATAAAGTCATAATTGAAGATTGGGTTGTAGTGATGATGAAGAGATGATGTTCAGAAAGTCAAAGGGAAATGTTTTAACTCGAGAATAGAGAAAACATCTTTTCAAAAACAGGTCAACATAAAAGTCAAAACAGTGTTGGTCAAGAATCTAGGACAAAGGGACTTGGGAACAAAGGGGGTAAATTATGTTTTGTATGTTACAGTCCTAATCATCTTATTAAGGACTGCAATCTACATGAAAGAACCTTCCAACACACCCAAACTCATAAATCTAAGGGAACACAGGGTTCAAGGGAAACAAGACCAGTTTGGAACAACATCCAAAGAGTGAACCATAGTCATTTCGCAAGAAACTCTAGGTACCCTCACCAAAGGAAATCCTTTATTCCATCAGCAGTACTTACAAGGGATGGGTTGATAAGTACTGCTAGACCAAAAATGACACAAACAGTACCTTCAAAAAGTACGCTAATGTGACTTTCAAGGTATGCTAGATTAGAGTACAAGGCAGTATTTTCACGAAGTACTGATGGAAGTTATTATCCAAGGATGGATAATAGAAGACCTAGAATCTCAAGTTACTCACCATCATCGAGATCTTCTACCACAAGGACTCCTCATAGACCACAAAGACCCAAGAAAATTGTTAAATCGATCTGGGTAAAGAAAGGAAGTACTGTTGGATCCCAAGCAGTACTTCCACAAACTGTCAAAAAGAGTGCAATGATAAGTCCAAAACAAACATGGAAACCAAAAGGGAAATATCTAGATTCTGTGAATAGGGGTAATGGATCTTACACACTCAAGCAATTTGAGTATGTAACTCCATTAGGGGTATCCAAGTCAGTTATGACTTGGGTCCCTAAAAGAGTCTAATTCTTTAACTTGTTTGTACAGGGCAATCCAGAAGAGGATCTCAAGGACTTGTATCATTGACAGTGGATGCTTGGAAGTATGACAGGAGACAAAGGACAAGATGTCTGATTTTAAAGAGTTCAAAGGGGGTTATGTTGCCTTTGGAAATGGACTCTAAGTGGAAGAATCTCAGGAAAAGGAACCATTAAGACATCATGCTTAGACTTTGAGAAAGTTAGCTATGTGGAAGAGCTCAAGTTTAATCTTTTATCTGTTTCTCAAATCTGTGATAAGAAGCACAATGTTCTATTCACAGATAAAGAATGTCTTATCCTATCTCCAAAGTTCAAGTTTGTTGATGAAGATCTGGTAATTCTTAGAGCTCCTAGAAAGAATGATGTCTACAGCCTGGATCTAAAGAACATTATTCCTTCTGGTGGAATCACTTGTTTGGTTGCAAAGGCAACAGAGGATGAAGCTGTCCTATGGCACAGAAGACTGGGGCATGTCAACTTCAAAAATATCAACAAGTTGGTTAAAGGCAATCTGGTTAGGGGTTTACCTTCAAAGACATTCAAGCTTGATCACTCTTGTGTGGCATGTAGAAAGGGTAAACAGCACAGGGCATCTTGCAAGAAGATTGAGGAAAGAACTGTCAGAGAACCTCTTGAATTGCTACATATGGATTTGTTTGGACCTGTTTCAGTGGAGAGTGTAAATAGGAAGAAGTACTGCTTGGTGGTCACTGATGATTGCAGCAAATTCAGTTGGGTGTTTTTCTTGGCCTACAAGGATGAAACATATGATATGCTTCATGATTTGATTGTGGGTTTGGAAAACAGGCTAAGACATAAAGTGAAGACCATCAGGTGTGATCATGGAACAGAGTTCAAGAATCAGATTATGGAATGAGTTTTGTGCCAAGAAAGGAATCAAGAGAGAATATAGCATTGCCAGGACTCCACAGCAAAATGGTGTTGCAGAAAGAAAGAATAGGACTCTTATTGAAGCTGCTAGAACTATGTTAGCAGACTCCCTTCTACCTATTCAATTTTGGGCTGAAGCAGTCAATACTGCTTGTTATGTGCTTAATAGAGTGTTGGTGACTAAACCTCAAATGAAGACTCCTTATGAAATCTTGATGGGAAGATCTCCTAACATCAGTTTCATGAGACCTTTTGGATGCTCTCTGACTATACTTAATACTCTGGATCATTTGGGTAAGTTTGATGGCAAGTCAGAAGAAGGATATCTGTTGGGATACTCTACTAACAGCAAAGGGTTTAGAGTCTATAACAGGGTCACAAGAAAGGTTCAAGATTGTCTTCATGTAAACTTTCTTGAGAATCAGGAGAATCAAAAAGGGAAAGGTCCTGATTGGATGTTTGATCTTGACCTTCTAACTCCATCCATGAATTACATTCCTGTAAGGAAAGAAAACTATGCTGATTCAAAAGAACAAGGAATATCTTGTGATGATGTTGAAGATATGGATGACCAGCAATTCATTGTTCATACAGCTCAGCCTATGCCTCCAGAGGAACGTACTGCTGCAAAAGAAGTTAAATTGTCCTCTGAAGATCAAGCTTTACATGATGAGCTTGTAAGTTTGATGCATCAAGAATCTCTTGCCAAAGCTCATAATGATGATCAAAGGATTGCTTTTGAAGAGGAAAAGAGGAGAATATCTATTGCAAAGGGAAAAGAACATGTTGACAGTACTTTCACTCTAAGTACTGCTAATACACCTCCTCAAAGTACTGGCAATACACCTACAGATTCTGATGATGATACTACAACAGATGGTGTTTTCTCTACAAACTCTTTTGATGCTGAGGAAGGCGGAGTAGCTGACTACAACAACTTGGATTCTACCATTGATGTTCCCTCTACTCCCACACTTAGAATTCATAAGATTCATCCTCAAAGTCAAATTATTGGCAAAAGTACTGCTGGGGTTCAAACAAGAAGAAAGCTTCAAGACAGTACTTCAAATCAACATCAAGCATTGCTGTCTTTCATATACAAGCAAAATAGAACTAACCACAAAGATCAGCAAACATGCTTGTTTGCTTGTTTCTTATCTCAAGAGGAACCCAAGAAAGTCTCTCAAGCCTTAGCAGATGAAAGTTGGGTTGAAGCGATGCAAGAAGAACTGCTTCAATTCAAGCTACAAGAGGTATGGGTGTATCGTGACCTACAGAAGGCAAAAGGGTGATTGGAACTAAATGGGTTTTTAGAAACAAGAGAGATGAACGGGGTACTATTATCAAGAACAAAGCACGCCTAGTTGCACAAGGGTACAGACAAGAAGAAGGTGTGGATTATGATGAAGTGTTCGCACCAGTTGCCAGAATTGAAGCAATAAGACTCTTTTTGGCATTTGCATCTTTCATGGGCTTCATTGTCTATCAGATGGATGTCAAGAGTGCATTCTTATATGGCAACATCACAGAAGAAGTGTATGTCAAACAGCCTCCAGGTTTTGAAGATCCTGCTCATCCAAACAAGGTCTACAGAGTTGTCAAGGCACTTTATGGCCTGCATCAAGCCCCAAGAGCATGGTATGAAAGACTTTCCACTTTTCTTTTGAAGCATGGATATAGGAGAGGGGCTATTGATAAAACTCTGTTTATTAAGAAGGATAGAAGAGATATCATGTTGGTACAGGGATATGTTGATGATTTCCATCGTTGATTCTACCAAGTCTTCTATGGTGTAAGTTTTGAAGATCTTATGCAAAAGGAATTCAAGTATGAGGTTCCATGGGTTGAACTTACTTTTTTTAGGGCTTCAAGTCAAAGCAATCTAATGGTGGTATTTTTCTAGGTCAAGACAAATATGTGAATAAGGACATTCTCAAACAAGTTAGACCTTTAGAACCATTAAGCAGCATCCACCCCATTGAGCTCATAAATCTCTAGGAAATGATGAAGAGGTGAAGATGTTGATGTACATACTTATAGGTCTATGATTGGGTGTCTCATGTACTTAACTGCTTCAAGACCAGACATAATGTTTGCTGTTTGTCTGTGTGCAAGATTTCAAGTCACTCCAAAGGTTTCTCATCTACATGCTGTCAAAAGGATCTTTAGGTACCTCAAACATCAACCTAATTTGGGTTTAATGGTATCCTAAAGATCTCCTTTTCACTTGGAAGCTTTACGGATAGTGACTATGCGGGACAACCCATGACAGGAAGATCAAGTCAGGAGGATGTCAATAATCTTGGCAGAAAAGACTAGTTTTTGGCCAATGCAAGAAACAAACAATTGTGGCTATTCCTTAGAAGAGACTATGTAGCAGCTGCAAGTTGTTGTGCTCAGCGTTCTTTGGATGCAAATCAACTACTTGATTATGGAATTTAACTTCATGAACACTGAAATCCCATATAGACAATGAGAGCTACATTTGGCATTGTGAAAAATCTTGTTTTGCACTAAAGGACAAGCATATTCAGTTCGACATCACTACATTCGAGGTTGTTATGAGCAAAGGCTCATTAATGTGGTCAGGTTCATACTGATGAATGTAGCTGATTTATCACAAAGGCTTTTGACTTGGCAAGATTTAATTTTGGTGGTACATGGGATGATGAAAATAATTCTATAGTATCGTGCGGGGAGGATCACATATAAAGTACTGGTGATCAAGTAAAGTACTGGTTGGGTAGAATGGATATTTGGAAGCACTCTAGCTACATTTGAGGGGAGGATATGAATGATTTTTCAGAGGTTTGATTTGCTTTCCTAAGCAAGTTATTTGGGACACGCTCAGAGATATTGGCTACGAGGGTAACCTTGCACACCTAACTTTCTCTAAACCTCTGTTTAGCCCACAGTGGAAGTATTTAGTTCATGTCTTACTCCACTGTTTAAGTCCTAAGAGCACTTCATGGGAACAATTTGGGACAAACATTGCCTCTGCTCTTGTAGGTCTAGCCACAAACCAAAAGTTTAATTTCTCTTTGATGATTCTAACTGGGATGCTAGGACATATTTTAAATGGAACACCTTTTCTTATGTTTCCTAGTTTCGTTCATGTTGTTTTGAACAAACAGTAGAGGGGGTAGACAGACCTCAGGACTTTATACCATCAGTTTCACTTCCTTCCAAGGTTTTTACATTTATGAGGAAGCATAGTACTAAGTTCTCCTGTAGGATTACACCCTTGACTCCATCTATGTTAGAAGTAGTCTCAGCATTGGCAGCGGAGGAAGAACAGAGTACTAGTCCTCACTCTAGGGCTGCAAGTTCTGCAAGGGTTGCTCAGGCATCAACTCAAAGTGCTGTCATTTCAACGTACTGGTTCTGTACAAGGTATTTCCTTTCAAGGTCTGCTACTCTCAAGGGACTGCTGAATACAAAGGACTGCTGGACTTCCAAGGGTACGGCTAAACTCCATGATGCTCTCTATTCCTTAAATATCCCAATGATATACTCCCACAGATGGTCTCAGGACATCTGGAGGGAGATGAGGGACTTTTAGATATATATGCATTTGAAACAGGGAAGTTAGGAGACTCAAGAGAAACTCTTTAAGCTAAACAAATAATCACGCTCAAAGCACAGGCTCAAGAAAATTGTCCAAATTCGTCGGCAGTGGTTATTTCAACATCATGCTCTTTGGGTAGAGAATCAAAACCTTAAGAAGCAAAAGAGACGAAGAAAGAAGCATAAGAAGAAAGTGTCTTCAGTCAAATTGGGGAGGAATAAGGATGAAGGAACTTTGTCTGAAGAGCACAATGTTCAAGAAGAAGATACAACACATCCTTTCTTTGATGATATTGCTGATCAAGATGCTGCTGTTACTCCTGATTTGGAAAGAAAAAGTGATGGGACTGAAGAAGTTAATATTGAGGAGAAAGAAGCTTCTAATGTAAAGAGTGGAGAAACAGAAGAATTGGATTTGGAGACAACTCAAAGTACTGCTAGACAAGGTACTATTACTCCAAGGACCCTAAACTTTGAAGATGTTTCAAGCCCACTCCGTCCAATTCAAGTTATGGACTCTGAAGAACAACATAATGCTGCTGAAGTTCTTGTTGCTATCTCTAGACCAAGAGGTTTGAGCATTCCTGGTCCCATACAAACTCAACCTCAACAGCCAACTCAAGGTACTGATCCTAAAGATAAAGGCAAAGGGATACTGGTTGAAGAACCTAAAAAGAAGAAATTAACCCTTCAACAAATCAGAGCCTTGGAAACTACAAATGATGAGGAGGTTGCTAGAAAAATTCAAGCTGAGTGGGATGCAGAAGAAGAAAGAAAGAGGTTTGAAGAATTGAAGAAAACAAAGCCAAAGACTACTTTGAGGAAACCTACTTCTCTTGCTCAAGAAAAGACCATCAATGATGGTTTCTAAGGTCAAGGATACAAAAATTTGCAAAAACTTAAGTATCCACAGATGAAGGAATTATATGACAAAGTTCAAGCATCTATTAAAGACTCCTTCAAAGACTTTATTCCAATGGATTCGGAGAAAGAAAGGGAGATGTTGAAGGAAAGAGATGCAAAAAGACTCTTAAGGAAAAGGAAGGCTACAATATCTGAAGAACAGCCATCAAAGAAGCCTAAGTTAAGAACAGAAACAATTGATGAGCTCAGAAATTACCTTAGGGTTGTAGACTTTGAAAAGAGTGTACACGATAAAGAGTCACTAGAAGGAATCTCCATGATTACAGAGCTCCAAGTTATTGATTCACCTGATGGAGAGTATCTCATCATTCACAGAGCAAATAATCACTTCTTTTTTTTTTTTTTTTTTTTTTTTTTTTTTTGTTTTTTTTTTTTTTTTTTTATTTTTTTTTTATTTTTTTTTTTTTTTATTTTTTTTTTTTATTTTTTAATTTTTTTTTTTTTTTTTTTTTTTATTTTTTTTTTTTTTTTTTATTTTCTTTTTTTCTTTTTTTATTTTATCACTTCAGGGCTTTTGATACTTTATGGGAGATACTGCATGTTTTAGATAGACAGGATTTATATCACCTATATAGAGTTGTTGATGACTATTATGAGCACATTCCTCCAACCGGCTTAGGTTTGATGCTTCTAGGTGATCTAAACATTATTTGGGAGACGGCTGAATCAAGTGATGATGACTTCTGGAAAGATCAAGAAGAATGGGAAATCATAAGATGGAGGTTTCATGAATCTTCAGGAGTGCACACACTAGAGTTAGAAGATGGCACTATGATCCACATGCTGGCTGAAAGAAAGTTACCCTTATCAAGGGAGAGTTGATGATAAGGATGCTAGGATCATGGCATGGAAGTTTGAAGATGAGACTGAGCAGCCATCAATTTGATACATCTGTCATCTTGGGGACAACTGACAGATGGTGACAATTCTTAAACTACTGTATGTTTTACAAAATTTTCTTTATATATATATTTACTTTGATAAACAGATTAAATGTGAACCAAAGCGTACTTTGTTTAAGTACTGCTAGTGTAAAACAACCGGTACCTTGATGAAGATACTGCTAGGTTAAAAAGTTGTTTTATGAAATATGGTAAAGATTTTGCGTGTGCAAAAAGATTTAAGGCACAGATATTTTGAATGTCAAAATGTTTTAAGGATTGAGTGTTGGTTAACCAACACACAGCAAAATGGTATTCAATCACCATGTTTACAAACATAATGAATTGACTAGTCCAAATCAAACAGATTTGAGTTAAGACTGCTCTAATCTGTTGATGGTTGACAATTTACCAAAAATTGTCTGGTGATCAATACACAATGGTATTACACTGAATTTGGCTACTCCAAAGCAAACGGCTTTTTTGTAAAGAGAACTTCAAATCGTTGATTGCTTTAATAGTTGCTCAAAAACTATATGGTCTCAACTCACTCAATCGTTTTAATATACTGAGAGTTGACTAGTCCTGAGCAAACGGCTTCAGGTAAAGACTAATCAAATCCGTTTATGGTTGTAATGACTTACCAAAAGTCATATAGTACTCAACACACTATGATTCATGTTCTGAGTGTTGAAGTGATTTTCAGTTCATCATGGATTATTACCTTTTTCTAGGTACCAAAAGAAATGACTAGCCAAGAGGTGAATGGCTACTTGGTAAGGGCTCATCAAATCCATTCATGTCGCTGAAAAGACATGTTGCCTGAGAGAACAATCAGTTTGAGGAAAAGACAAAGATTTTGAAGAAATATGTATGTTCAGATAAAAGGGGTTCATTTCAAATGCTCAACAGATGTGTACAAGTACTGCTCCAAAGATGAAGCTTAAAAGATTGAAGGCAAGTTTTATTTATTGCCTTAATGGACAAGACAGACTGATGCTTACACAAAGAAGCCCAACTAATCAAGAAAACTTGAAGTCAAGCAAGTCGAATTTCAAGTTAGGGGAGGATTGTAGGGTAAGTACAAGTCAAAAGGTCAAAGTACTGCTAAATGAAAGATCGAAGTACTGCCAGTCAAAGATCGAAGTACTGCCGTGGATTTAGGAACTATAAAGTTTAAACGGTTGGTTTAGCATTTATCTTGTAACAGTTATTAGTGATAAGTTATCAATTAGTGTTTATGATATACAAGACTGTACATCTTACTAGACGGTTATCCTTATGTTTATAAAAGCGATCTTAGGAAGATATTAGAAGATATAGAACAAACATGAAAATCACGAAGTTAGAATAAATAGTATTGTAGTTAGGGATCTGCAAGTTAGGCAGATTTCAAAAGGTTTATAAAGAAAATGTTTGAGAACTATTGTGTGTTCTTCTTAAGTACTGCCAACTAGATTCCGCATAGTTGACAGTATATCAGTGTTTCATTAAGTAATATCGATCCTACAGTAGGTAGTGGTATGGGTAAGAGTGGTGGTATCCCCGATGGTGGGGTACCTGATGGTGGTGTATCTACTCTGGTGTAGGAGAGTATGATATGTGGCGGAGGTCATTAGGAAGTAGATGGGGCCTCAACTCTCAGTCGGATCATAGCATCTCGATATCCCAATGGATAAGTAGGACTAGCAGGTGGTGGTGGTGATACTAGTAGTAGTTGTGAGGGAATATGAGGTAGTTTTGATGACAATGGGGAAAGTGCTGATGGTGGTGGAGTACGTATAGTAAGGAGTCTGGCAACCTCTGTATCAGACCAAAATGGTGTAGGTGGCTCATCTCGGATCGATATCCTAGCAGTAACCCGGTATGTAGGATGTGGTAGTGGTGTGGCCATAGACTTGTCGGTCTTAAACGGCTCAGTCTCCTCAGCAGATGGGGAATGATCAACAGCTGGTAAAGCAACAGCTATAGAGTCGGTAGGATCTAGGTGCTCCTCCTCTTCATCCTTCTCAATATCAACATCATCATCCTCGTCATCATCGAATGACTCATCCTCATCATCGCCATCGTCTCCTCCGTTAGTAGGATAATCAGCAGGAATATTTTTTTATTTTTTTTTTTTTTTTTTTCTTTTTTTTTTTTTAACTCCTAGGGTCTCTTATCATCATCCTCCTTCGGATCCTTCTCAGGATCTGACCTAGGAACATAACCTGACGAATTAGCAGTGGGTGAGAGAGCAGCAGGCAGTTGCTGCTCCTCAGCTGGGAGTACCTCATCCTCCGATGGCATGAACTTCGGGTATGCCGGCTCAGGTACATATGGTACATAGACAGGTGAAGGTGGTGCCTACTCTGGCTCCTCCGGGCCAGGCACATAGTCAAGAGATGGCGGTGCCTGAAAAACAGCCACCACGTAGGCATATGGGTCCTCTGGCATCACGGGCGGTCCATTGACTCCCGGTGATCCGATATCTGACAAATTTGCAAATGGGCTGGATACCTCCGTGTATGTAACCGTGGAATCCTTAGAATAGCTTATATTAGTATTTAATATAAGACTCTTATAGTAATATACATTTATACCATAAACAATGTATATCTAATCTAAATGCATCTTGGTCTTAACCAACTAATGGCAACAAGTTGTGTATGTTTATATGTCCCGTGAAAATTTTTGTATGATGCAATGTTTAAAAATGGTTATAGTCCAGCAAAATATTTGAAGGCCTGGTTCTTATAACCTTGCTTTAGATACCATCTGTAACACCCCAAAATGGATCGCAGCGGAATATGGGTTGGGGGTGGTACTTCATAGATCAATAACACAAGATATATATAAGAACGGCCGTTAAAAGCCGTTTAAAACTGATACATTGGATTTAACAAATTGTTTGTTATAAAAGCCCGAAGCTTTACTTGTTCAAAATACAAAGATTTCTAGCCCATAACAGATATACAAAATGTAATGCGACAAAATCTTTAATGCATGACATCCAAATCAAACCACCAATGTATCCTTTGCACCTCAATGTCAACATATTATTGAGTGAATTCATAGGTTTATAAAATGTATAATGCAGGACCGCAAGATTTACCCATGATAATGCAACAGATGCAAACATCATAAAATGTAATTACGTTTTCTTAAGCTCATGACACTGAAGCTTGACATGTGTATGGAAATGCAATATAATTGCAAACTTTGCGTGCATGATGTTCTATCCCAAACATCCTATGTCCGACCGGTATACGTTCGTTGTCCGGCAAACCGGCACAGTGAGCATGACTCACCCGAACGGGGATGTCAATCCCAAATAGATCTATTTATAACATTCGTGCTCACAACAGTAATTGACAGTTCATGATAATGGGCTCAGATGGGTTATCGCTACTTAGGCAAACACGTAATCATAATGTAAAATGTCCACTTGCGTCCAATTGTAAAACATGCATATGTTTCTCACCCCAAAACTTGTAAATCATTAAAATGTAAAACGTGGGGCTATGAACTCACCTTGAGTGAGTGAATCAACAATATAAATCACAGAATGATAATGCGTCATGTAAACGTCTGAATGCAACCTAATTAATTACAGGCCATATAAGAAAATGCCAAGCATACATATACTTGTAGTGAGGTGTTGAACATAGATTTATATGTTGTTATAAAGTATCCTTAAAGTTTCATTTGGCTATTTGTCTTTTGTAAATAACATTGTACTATCGTTCGGGCTATCATAATATAGAGGTCATGTAGTGAACGTATGAGGAGCCAGGACACTTTAAATCGTAAATCCACAACTAGTCAATACGACACCCCGAAGAGGCCTCATATCATTATGAAACTCCCTAGTAATATAGCACTTGGTATATATAAGTTATATGTAAAAATCATAAGGAAAAAGGGTTTTGGATACATAAGCATAAAAGTAAATTAAAAACTATTTTTATGTAGTTATAAATCCAACTTAAAAACGCGCGTATCTAACTCGTTATAAGGCCGTTTTTCTTGGGGAAACTCTCTAAACAAAGCTAAAAATGTCTACTTTCATTATTTCAAAGCCTTTATTCCATTTCATAAGTTTTAGATGTTGGTTTATGCAAAAACACTTTCGGACCTGCTCAAAATAGTTTTTAAGAACTTGTGTCGTAAATTGGCTATAACTCTTTCGTTTTCCCATAAAATAACGCGTTTTCGGAGTCTATGATTATCTACTCTGAGTCTAGTTTTCAAATATGTAAGCCACTTGACTCACTTTGTTACCAATAAAACGTTATACTCAAAATGGTTCACAACAGTCACTGCTGTCCCAAGACAGCAGGTTTGCCTCCCGGTAAAAGGGCCATATCTCCCTCGTTACTTATCGAAACATGTTGGTTCAAGTCTCAGATTTTAAGTCAAATAGTTCTCTAAATATACTTCAACTGGACCAAATGCCCAAAACGCACCTAACCTAGTGGTTTTTACAAAAGAAATTTGGTGTGCAGAATCATGTCCGAATTTAGTAACTTTCTTTGCGTGACTTACTAGCCATACAAATGATCTTTAAAAATTCCCAAAAAATTCGGAGAACATCACAAGACATATAGGTATGTGACTTAGAAACAGGTAGGGTCAAAAATATGTCTACATATGTTTTTAAATTTCAAAACTTAAGCATTGATATTCAATATCAGATTTGAGTTTTTAGCAACAGGTTTTTCATTAAACTTTTGCAACAACACAAGTTTATATAAGTCCTTAATATGAACATGGATGCATATATTCTATGAAATACAAGTATAGAGATATTGTGTTAACCTTATGTGATGATGATATGAACAGAAACAAGATCTAAACAATAGTTTAGATTCAAAATCCAAGCTAAAACCAAATGAAACCCTAATCTTGCTTAACCCTTTTCAAAGCTTAACCAAGCCTTCAAACCTTCTTAGAATGCCTTAGATATGTAGCTAGAACACTTGTATGTATTGAAAGTAAGATTGTGTGAATTATTTTAAGGGTTTTGGGAGTTGGCCGTGGGTTGAGAGTGAGAAAGAGAGATTGTTTGTGTTGTTTAACCTTAAGAAAGTGTAGTGTATGTTTTCTATAAGTCTAGCTTCATTATATACCATAAAAATCTTATTAACTTAACCATGGTTACTTGGAAACCCTTGTGTAAGAACCTATGGGGGGAGTGGGTTTCTTACAAGAGTTGAAAGGTGTAAGTGATTTTGTTCCCTAAAATGGGAATCATCCCATGAAATCAAGGAGATGTGATTTAACTACAAATATCTTTGCATCTCTTACCCCAAATCCGGCCATATATGTATATATGTGAGATATTTTTGTAACTTTTGAGTATTGGGTACAATTTTGGGTATTTGTTGAATCGTAGAAAAGTTTTGGTGGTTCCGGGAATGCCTAAATGTATTTTATCGCGAAACTTAAGCACTTTACGTAACCAATAAAAATAAAATGAACAAAGTTAATAATTATTCTCAAAATAATTACTTAATACTTTCTTGATATAAACATTTAATTGTTTGATCCCCGTTTACACTGAATGAAATTTTTTAGCTTACGCGATTTAACTTAACGATTACGATTTAAAAGCAAACGCGTACAATACTAAAAATACATAGTGAATATATTGACGTCGTAAATGACCCTAAAACACGGGGTGTTACAGTCTCCCCCTATTAAATGAGCCTCGTCCTCAAGGCTTAAGACGCGAGACTTGACGACGGTGCAGTCTTTGCGAAGAGATGTGGATATTTCTTTCGAAATTGGTCCTCGCGTTCCCATGTAAACTCAGGGCCTCGCCTAGAGTTCCATCGAACCTTGACAATTGGGACACGGCTTCGCCTCAACTGTTTGACTTTACGATCCATGATTTTGACCGGTTCCTCGACGAATTGAAGCTTGTCATCAAAATGAAGTCCATCCAACGGAATGGGTAATGGTTCGTCAGCATAGCACTTTTTCAAGTTGAATACACGAAATGTATTATGAACCCTGCTCAGCTCTTCAGGAAGCTCAAGCTTGTATGAAACGGATCTAACCTTTTCCAATACCTTGAACGGTCCAACGTACCTAGGGTTCAACTTCCCCCGTTTGTCAAAACGTACGAATCCTTTCCAAGGAAAAACTTTAAGCATAACATTATCCCCAACTTGGAATTCCATTGGCTTACGCTTTAAATCGGCATAACTATTTTGCCTATCACGGGCGAGTTGCATTCTTTGCTTGATCTGGATGATCTTCTCTATTGTTTCTTGAACTATTTCCGGACCAGTAAGTTGCACTTGTCCTACCTCGGCCCAACACACAGGGGAACGACACTTTGGACCGTAAAGTGCTTCAAATGGTGCAGCCTTGATGCTAGCGTGATAGCTGTTGTTATATGAGAACTCGACCAACGGAAAATAGTTAACCCAACCCTTTCCGAAGTCGATCATATAAGCACGTAGCATATCCTCGAGAGTTTGAATAGTTTTATCGCTTCGCCCATCAATTTGTGGATGGTACGCAATACTCATATCTAAGTAAGTACCCAAAGCCTTCTGAAGTGACCTCCAGAAATTCGATGCGAACCTCAGGTCGCGATCACAAATGATGGAGACAGGGATTCCATGCCTCGTAACCACTTCCTTTAGGTACATTCTTGCTAGTTTATCCATGGGATCAGTTTCCCTCATGGGTACACATATTGCAGACTTAGTAAGTCGGTCGAAACATAACTAGAAATAAAAGACACGATGTGTCATGACACTACCGAAACAAAAGAAACAGCATCTTGTATTAATGAAAAAAGACGTTCTCATCAATAAAAAGACAATGTTCTTACAAACCTATTAAAACATTCAAGAATCCACCAAACCAAAACATAACGAAACGAAATCAAATGAAAACCTAATGCAGACCTAACGGTCCCTCTCTAGCCATTTTATTAACTTCCAGTATCTGTCATAACGCTCACCTAAAAAAAATGATGCTTAAACGTCAACCCAATGGTTGTAGAAGTCCAATAGGTTTTACGACACCAATACAAGATTTAAAATAAATTACTGTGATTATAAAAACAAAACAAAGCATGGCAGGACAATTAAGCTGGCTATTATACACGCTAACATGCATTCAACAACAATCACATTGGGACGGAACGTGTCCCCCGATCCAAACCACAAAACAATGAGGTAGCGTACCCTCGCCCTCCCACTAAATTCCAGGGAAGGATGATATCCAAAATTCCAGAGTCTTTGGTCCGATCCACACAATATCAAACAAACGAGTTATCAACTCCAAGGATCTTACCCACAAAGTAGGCGAAACCAATAACGGGTAGGAACGTTACCCACGATCCAAATCACATAACACTGGGTAGGAACGTTACCCATGATCCAAATCAAATAACACTTAGCACATAATATATAATAGCTACATAAAAGTCCATGCGTCAATCAAACCACATAATCACAACAATTAAAACATTTCAAAACATATTTTGCATCATTTCCATCCCAAGAAAACATAGTAAAAATGGGACTATGAAACTCACCTGATTACTTTGCAGCTTCCACAAACACTAGCACAAATCTAAACAACAAAACAACACGTGTTACACGCTACTAAGCCAAAAGCTTAAGCACATGTAACAATCATATGATGGATGTATAAGGTGTTTTATTACCCTCATGGGTCACCCCGACACCATGCCCCTCATTAACCAATTCGTTTACACACTTTTTCAAAGTTCTACAATTTACCCGAAAATGCAGAATTTTGACCTCACTTTACCATTTTCTAAACCATACCTACTGAGCTTTATAAATTTTACCAAAAATCACAGGTTCAATATCATGAGTTTACTATCTCCATGATTTTTCCACTAATTTATTTCCCCTCTTAAGTGCCCCAAATAAAATCAAACTTTTAACTACTCAGTTTCGGATCTGATCGCACACTAAAAGGGTTGAACCTAAAAACCATATTTAGACTCCAAATCAGAAGCTCTAATTTGGGGGAGTTTTAATAGACACATAGAACTAAACTCATGTAGATTGGATAATCCTAATTCAAATTTTAAGTGGGAGTTTTACACCTCGTAATCTGACCTAAATCTGACCCGTATTTACTGCTTTGACAACGTTTCTTGCAACCAACGTTTGAATGATTTCCCAACCTTAAAAATCTTCGAGTCCAGATGTTCTGGAAAATAGACTCTCTGAGCTACATCATAGACGCCGGAAACTTGACAAAAACTATGACCATCTTTAAGATAACAGCCAAACAACATACCTAAATTCTGCTCTAATCTAAATCAAGTTTTAACGCGATCTAAACCCTAACGAATGCACCCATGTGATCCTAATTAAACCCTAATCATTTATAATATGATAAAACCACATTAATTTACAGATTTAATAAAACCCTAATTATCCATCTTTATAATGTGTTTACACAATTAATGATTAATAATTAACAAAGATAATTAATAACTTACCTTAGACTGTTTTCTTCACAAAAAGCAAAAACCCTAACTTTTTTTTCTCCTTCTTTCGCGTTGGATCGCCCCGATTGATGCTAGGGGGGGTTTAGGGATTTTTTTTTTGTATTTATAAGCCCCTAAACTAATTCTAGATAATTCATAATTAGAGTCCTAGTTTAATGAGGCTTTTATTTCTTTTTTTCCTTATTTTCCCTAAAATTTGTATTTTACTATTCATGTATAAAAAAATATTTTTTTTATCTTTTATTAATTAATTAATTACCTTCAATACCTCAAGTTTTTATAAAAACCCAAGCTAATTTGGTAAACCATTTTGCTTATAAATTACTTTCTAAAAATAACTTTTCATTTCACCAACATACTTCCTATTTTTAGAAATTTTATTAAAACTCTTATATTTTACAAAACTCATTCCCTTCTCATAGGTCATATTTTCCACATTAATCCAACTTCCAAAACCTAATCTTATCTTAAATCACTAACACAAAAATACGTATACGTAATAATTACTTACACAATTAACACGAAACCGCTTAAATCACCAAAATTATTTCCTTGTCACTAAAAGTGAACGAAATGAACTTCACAAAATCCAACACCAATCCAATCCCAATGAGACGATCACGCTCAATGGATTGATTATCAAATCTCACATAACCCACATAAACACATATAAACACAAATAAACACAAATAACATACAACCCATACATTGCAACAGATACATAAGTCAACACTAACGGTTTGACTAACCTGCTCAAGTCATGGTTGTCACATAACGCCTACCCAATGCTGTGTATATGATATGAGTACATTTTAGGTGAGCATGGTTGATAGATATGCTAATTCTAATCTAAGCCCGAATGTGTATTATTTTGTGTTAATTATGTGATTTCATATATGCTTAATATTCATGTATGTCCTATCCATTTTTAGGCACAACAAGAGTAAGCGTTTGATGTTGTTTTTGGAGTAAGATGACTTATTATTGCTAATTTGTAATTTTAGTTCATTAAGTTATTTCATTACAATAGCTAAAGGAGGGTTATCTTCCAGTTTTACATTCTTTAACTTGCCAGCAAGAGCTGAATTAGTTTTTGAAACTGAAGTGCTTATGTTACCCTTAGCAGGAGCTGAGGATGGTTCATTAATGATGACACATTTTAAAGCTTCTGCTTTGAATGTAGATTTTGACTTTAAAATTAATTTAATAGTCTTTCGTCTAGAGAGAGGTTCAGAACCAGCCATCTTCTCCAGTGGAGGAAGAAGGGTGCTACAAACTGAAGATTTGCCTGCTGAGTCATAATCAGATGCTGAAGAGTTAGTGATAGCAACTGAAGGATCAATTGTGTTTGTTTGTGACTTATTTGGGAGTACTTTACCAGCATCATGTTTTGGCAAAATAAAATCTTCAGCTTCAGATAACCTAGGTCCATTACCACTAGTAATAGACATATTTGAGTTATCTGCTGAGGACTTTACAAAGACTAAGTCTTTTGGCCCAGAACTGGAGGTATTTTTAGTGAGTTGGTCAATTCCTAAGATTTTCTTCTTTTGAGTGGGAATTTGTTCACTGATACACTGATTTACTTTATTAGAACTGTTTAGCCATGTTTCTATAATAGATGTTAGCTCTTTCAGTTCATTTCTTAAGTTTTTATTCTCTTTGAGAATCTTAGTGTTTACATGCTGCATGGTAAAAAGATCAAATTTTGCTTGTTTTAATACCAAAAGCTGTTCTTTGCATGTGTTCAGTTCTTGAACAAGATTTATATATTTTGACAAAAGATTGTTTTGTTGTTCTTCAACATAGTTTAGATCAATACATAAATAATCTAGAAAGGATTTTCTATCATCATTATCTTCCATTTCAAAAAGAGTGTGTACCTTTTGCATATAGATCTTGACCCATTCACCATTGCTGACACTTTCTTTGCCAACAGAAACTCTTTCTTCATCAGCAAGAGCCATAAGAGCCTTGACTTCATTCACTTCATTGTCATCTTATGACACTTATTCTTCATCTCATTCATAAGTTTTAGCAATGAGACCCTTGTTTTTACCTGAGGATGACGTGGGAGCTAAAGCAGTGGAACTGAGAAGGGCTAGCTTAGCTTTGACTTTGTTGTATTTGGCTTTAAAGTATTTGGTATGCTTTAGTTCAGGTTTGTGCTCAGACAAATAGAGAAGTTTTGGTTAAAAAGGTGTCTAATATGAAGGAACTGATATTTTTGAAAAACAGTCTCTAGCGAAATGACCCTTCCTGCCACATTTATGGCATTCAGTTTGATCAGTTGCTTTTATACCACTAAGCCTTTGAGTACCCTTTTTGAAGAATCTTTTAGATTTGGCTAGAAGAGCTCTTTCTTGGTATTCTTCTTCAAGGTCATTCATGTACTCTTGACTGCTTCTTGTATCCTCTTCATCATCAGGACTATCTTGAAAGTCCTGGACAATAGAGGTAGAGAAGAAGGCAGTTGACAGTAGAGTTACAGAGACAAAAGTTTTCTCTTTGTTAGTCTCATAAATACTGTCTAAAGGTTTTCTTCATATTTAAGTTTACCAAATAGAGAAGCAAGCTCGGATTCTTTCATATGATTTATGTTTCTGAGACTTTGACAGAAGGCTAGCCACTTCTTTGGTAACTCATTTATAAAACCAGTATTTATTTCAAGCTTTGAAAGTTTAATGCCATCATTTACTAACTCATTCATCAAGGCTTTATATCTGGTGAAAGTTTGTGTTAGTGTTTCACCTTCTTTGAATTTGAAGGTGTTGTAGCACAACTTCAGGTCCATAACCCTACTTTTTTTCACATCAAAGGGCCTTTCATGATATAGTATCAAGTCATCCCAAGTAGATTTTGTACTTAAACAGTTTATGCCAGAGTTCATTTGGTCATCTAGAAGTACAAACATAATGAGACTTTTGACTCGCTGATCTAAGTTAGCAGCTTTTCTCTCATCTGGTGTCCATTGTACTTCTGGCTTCCTTTGACCAGCTGCCATAGGGATATAAGGACCGTTTGAAATGATGTTTTCAAATTGAGGTTCAATACCAATGATATGGCACATGAACCTCTTTTTCTAATTGGTAAAATTTTCCACCTCTAGTACATGAGCATCATTTAACTAGCCGCCCTTATATTCAAGAGTCTGTGGTACTTCTGTTGCCATTCTTAATGGATCTTGATTTTAAAAATCTTTTGAGCAGTTTATATAAAACTTTTGAAAAAGGTTTTACAAACCAACTGCTCTGATACCACTTGTTGGTCCCTTTGAATGTGATATAAGGTTTATCAAATTAAACTAATCACATTCCATGGCAACAAAGTGAGTTTTAAACAAATATATATGAAAAATATTAAGAACAAGTTTAAAACACACAGAAGTAACTTTTTAACGTATAGGTTCTTATTAGAATCAAATAAAGAATCTATGACACACCTTGCTTACGGAATAGCAAGGTGATTGAATGACAATTAGGGTTTTATCTCGTTCGAACTTAAACGCTAACCAAAGTTAAGAGAGTAAGAAAACAAACTACGTATGACTAAACTAAAGCTTCAACTTTCAGTAGTACCGTTCAGTTTGTTTGAGAGATAAATAAACTCTTTAATGTGTATCACATTAATTAGAAGAGATACCATTTACTCTGGGAATCCCTTTCCTTTTATAGGCAAAGGGATTAGGGTTTACAAGTTAACCTAGTAGTCGCGTGTCATGCATCTAATAGGTGGTTGAGATACCATTTAATGTAGATGTCATCTAAAGTACTAGGTACAGTCCTTTAAGAAAAAGTTGTTGTACTTCTATACCAACTTTAGAAGTAGTCGTTTTCAAGGAGATTGCTTTATTCCTTTTGACATAAAGCAATCTTTTTCCTGCGTTGTAAACCTTCTAGAAGTGAAAAAAAAATGTTTCAAACTTCTGTTAAGGAGATAGACAACCGATCAGCATGAATTGTCAACCAAGCTGAACTGAAGCTCTTTACATAGGCCTTCTTCAATTTTTGATCCGCTGCATAAACTAAAGTGAAGATACTTCCCAATCTTCTAAGGACCTAAAGAGCTGAAGCTAAAGAAACTTCAGCGGCTCAAACTTAAAGACTTCGGCTTAAGTAAAACTTAGGGGATTTTATGTTTAAATCTACTGAGAGACTGAAGGGCTCATGAACTGAACCCAACAGTTACGTCATCGTTGATTTTCCCCGATCTATGCATCACCGACCCCAAATATTTAGAAGACTCCTTTTGTTGAAGGATCTGGTTTCCAATACGAATATCTACTTCTTCTTCGTAGATAACCCCATTCTTACCAAAATCACATCTTAGGTATTAATTATTCTCTCTGCTTACCCATAAGACATTCCATTCTAGCGCCTCCCTCTAACTCTCTAGTCTGTTGTGCAACTCATTCGCCAATTCTACAACCAACACAATATTGTCTATGAAAACTATACACTAAGGGACATTCTCTTGAATCCCCTGCGAAAGGTATGGGTTAATGGCTGATCCCTAATGAAGACCTACTTCCACAGGGAAAAACTCTGTGTTCCCTACTGTGGTCCTTAAGCGGGTCTTCGCTTCCTCAGCTCGTACATATCCCTTATGACTCTTAAGTATCTCCTTGGAGTTCCTTTCTATATATGACTTCTCCAAATCAAGTCACCCAGGACACAGTCATATGCAATTTCCAAGTCTAGAAAATCCATGTGCAAGTCTCTTTATCTTTCCCTATGCTTCTCCATAATGCTTATAAGAAGGCAAATTGTCTCTGTCATGGACCTTCCTGGCATAAAACCGAATTGGTTCTCTATCTCTATTGTCTCTCTTCTTAACCTTCTCTCGGTTACTCTCTCCCAAAGTTTCATGGTGTGGCCAAGAACCTTAATACCCCTATAGTTGTTACATACTTGTGTGCAACCACTATTCTTGTAAACGGTAATGACTTCACTAAGCCTCCATTCATCAGGCATCTTTGTGCTTGAGAAGATCTTGTTGAAAAGAAAAGTCAGCCACTTAACCCCTTCATATCGAAGGCACCTCCAAGCTTCTATGGGAATTTGATTCGGGCCTACGGCTTTATTTCTCCACATCTTCTGTAATGCAACCCTCACTTCCCATTGGTTGATCCTTAAGTAGTAGTAACTAAACTGTGGATGTTGGCTAGAGTTCTCTGTTTCCCCCTTCCTTTGGGTTTCTCTCATTGAAAAGAGAGGAGAAATACTATTCCCATCTTTTTCTAATATCTTTTTCCATCACAATGGTTCGACCTTCTTCATCTTTGATATACCTTTTGTTTCCAAAATTCGTGCTTCTTCTCTTTAGAGCATTAGCAATCCTTGATATACCATTTTCCCCCTCTTTTGAGTCTAATTTCTTGTGCAAGTCTTCATATGCTTTGTCTTTCGCCAGGGCCACTACTATTTTTTCTTCTCTTTTATCTAATTTATACCTCCCCTTTACCTTGACTATGTCCTCATGTGTCGTTGTGTAGGTGTTATTTATGTATCAAGTTTTACTATTTATTTTATGCCGACTATACCTAAAAATAACACTTTAATGGGCAGTGTACCCGGTCAATTATAGTTTCATTGGTAAGTAGGGTGTCGATCACTGAGAGTGGAACTTAACTCTTAATTCTACTGGTATTTTATTTACCAAGGTTTAGTACTAATCTAACCTAATTATTCTAATTAAATCTAATTAAACCTAAACTAACGCAAAGGGGGTTTTCAGCCTGAGAGACTGGCACGAGTTTAGTTCTAATTATGCTAAGGTGATGACAAATAACGTACACAAATGATTAACAAAAGATTGGGAAGCAATCAAATCTGAGGAAAACGTATTAGCCAGTTTAATCTAATAATATGACTTAATTGTCTATTTGTGTAATGATTGTATTAATTCGTTGGTGGTATATCATTCCAAAGTTAGGTGGATCTTCTCCCTAGACTCGAGGTTTGCCGCTAATTAATCCTGTCACAATTAACCCAAACCCATATAAGGCTCACACCGTTGATTATAATCTATCTAGGAAATTATATTGGTGGTTATATTGAATCCTAGCTCATGGAGGCTTTACCAACTTATTGCTTAATGGAAATTCATATACTAGTAGTCCACACCCACTTAACTACTTACGGAAATAGGACGTTATGTGTAATCCTAAGTCACCGGCTTAGTCTACCTATCCACTTAACCATAGATTAAAACAGGGCTTTCTATTGGAGATCCTATTATTCTAGCTATATGAATAAGCATTATATGTTTCTATCCTGGACTCTTAGCCTACGCCTAAACAACACCGAAGTTGTAGCGCATTAAATATGTAGGACTAGACCCAGTTGAATGATAGGAAAAACACATAATTAAGAACATAAATGGGTATGAAGTGATAAACATAATCAACATGCAACGAATAAAGACTAATCGATATAAAGATAAATCAAAACATTATATTATCATAAACATAACTAATACCTAAAGGTATTAGCCGATAGTCATTGTAACAATACACGAAATCATAGATGAACGATTAAACAGAATGCTAACCGAACACGTATAGTGGAGTGTAGAGATTACAAGATTTTCCCCATCGATTAGATCACTTTATAGAACCTTCATGGCTTCATAGATCTTCTGAAAATCAGACTTGGTGGTAAAAAGCATACCTTAAATCATTTTAGGATTTGGTATTTATAGACTCTAAAAATTAGTTGATATGGCGTATTTGAACTCAATAGGCGTATCAGGGTTGCTTGGCGTGGGCTCCAAGAATAAAATATTCCAAAATTCTTGCGCAGGAATTAGATACGCCATATTCGATTTTTGTATACGGCGTATTGACCAATACGACATATCCGATTTCTTGGATACGAAGTATTGACCAATACGGAGCATTAGGGTTTTTGGATACGGAGAATTGGTTAAAAATGTGTTTTTCTTGATTTTTGACCAAAGTATCATATACGGCGTATCAATGGTGTATTCTTCAAAGTTAGGCAATGGTCTTGAGTTCTTCAAAGTCTTTAGATATGACGTATGCTTCTAGAATGATACGGCATATTGATGTCAGAATCATTAACTTTCTGAAACTCTTCGTTTATGCTTCAAAACACGTCTTTTTCTCCATCTTTTGCCAACTACTCGATAATTACTGCAAATAATAAATATAAACAATTAAGTACCAATTCTTATAATAATTATACAAAGTTTCTCCATCTTATGGCCAATGCTCGATAATTACTGCAAATAACAAATATTACTCGCGCGAGAAGGAAAGGGTGGAGGGGGGCGGCGAGGGGGTCCACACAAAGAATAAACTCAAAGAAACATAAACTCACCGCCTTCTCTTACTAAAAATTCTTCATCAGAAACCATACTCCCACCGTGCGAGTTAAATAAATACGGGATAAATGATGCCAATAATACGATGTTAGTTGATGTCATCAAATATCCCCCCACTTGAATCCTACTTGTCCTCAAGTAGTGTTTAGAAAACTTATGAAAATTGTATCCTAATCGGAGTTAAGGATTTTTTCCGTTAAGCATTTAATCATTTAATTACTAGTACGCAACCAAACACCTCACGAAATAGGAAAATGAAAACACTCAAATCACTCAACTAATCTATGTGGTAACATTTAAGTAATTCGCTCAATTGCTCGGTCTTGACGAGTATTTTATCATAAGCTTGGCAAGGATACACATCTCTACCACTAAAGCTAAGGAGTAACAAGTTTATAAAGGGAAATTGGGTTTTTATTTTAAACGCTTAGGGTTGACCATTCTAACAATCTTTCACCAAAATTACCACATCAATAAGGAAGCTAAATCACACATACATAGCCGTAATGACATAATAGACATACGTGATTCGATCACATCCCCATTCGAGTTTAACCAAGGGTTAGGATGAAAAATGATATAGGGTATGGATCTTCTAACTTTTATCAAAAGTAATAAACCAACAAGGCACCTGAATCTCGCATACATGGCAGTAACGACGAAATAGACATGCATGACTCTATCACGTCCTCATTCGAGTAAAACCTAAGGTTAATGATTAGGAAAGGGAAATAAATTGTTGTTAAATAAAATTCATGAAACAAATAGATTAAGTCCAAACAGATAAGGTACAAGTTGCTAGATACCACTTTTTATTTTTCCCCCGGCCGTTTACCAAAAATGATTCAGCGAGTGCAAACTATATACACAAATGTCTTGATCATAGATCAAAAACAACAACCTAAGTTGGCGTTCCCGTAACGGTCAACTCCCAATCATCCCATACTTTACATACTTTTACAAAGACAAGTGACGATATCTACCACTTTATAAAAAACTTTAAATCGTTGATTTATAACCATCCATCAACGAATATCCGATCCTTTAATTCCATCAGTTTAAGCTTTAACGAACCGACTATCTTTAAACTTTTCTCCTCTTTTTTCTTGCGATTTTTCTAATATTTTCGATTTTTACAATACTATACTACGAATCTCGGTGCAATTTCACCATCTTCACGATCATAATAACTCCGGATAATTTCTTCCATGATTCTTTATTCTTCGAATGTACCAATAATTGTGATGGTAGTAAAAATACATGAGTTTTGACTACTTTTTATATTCCCATTGCAATGTGCAAATTTCTCAACCATACCAGAGATAGAAAATGACATAAGACACAAGAAATATATATATATCTTACACTTTAAGCAACTAGCAACTGATAAATGGACTTAATCTAACAAGGTAGGCTAAGGTGTAACAAAACAAATGATCTATTACAAGTACACAACCAAACACCTCACAAAATAGGAAGATGAAAACACTCAAATCACTCAACTAATCTATGTGGTAACATACAACTAATTCGCTTAATTGCTCGGTCGTGACGACTATTATATCATAAGATTGGCATGGATACACATCTCCACCGCTAAAGCTAATGAGTAACAAGTTTATAAAGGTAAATATGGGTTTGTATGATAAGGCCTAGGGTTTATCATTTTTCAATCTTTTACCAAAAGTACCACTCCAACAAGGCAGCTGAAGCACACATACATGGCCGTAATGACGAAATATACATATGTGTTCGATCACATCCTCATTCGAATTTAACCAACGGTTAGGATGAAGAATGATATAGGACAGGGACCTTCTAACTTTCACCAAAAGTCCTAAACCAACGAGGCAGCTGAGACATGCATACATGGCCGTAACGAAGGAATAGAAATGCACGCTCGTACACATCCTCATTCGTATAAAACCAGTGGCTAGTCATTAGAAAAGAAAAGTAAACTGTTGTTAAATAAAAATTACAAAACAAATAGATAAAGTCTAAAATACAAGTTGCTAGACACTTTTTCCCGACCGTAACCATGATAAAGACACAACTATTTATAACGTCTTGATCATAGATCAAAAACAACAACCTAAGTTTGCGTTCCTGTAATGGTCAACTTCCCAATCATACCATACTTTACAAGGCAAGTTACGATATCTTCCACTTTATATAATACTCTACATCATCAATTTGTATCAATGAATAATCGATCCTTCGTGTAATTCCTTTGGTAGTTGCGAAACGATTATCTTCAAACTTTCCTTTTCTTTTTGTTGCGATTTTTCTAATTTTTTCAATTTTTTATACTACTAAACTCGGTGTAGTTTCACCATCTTTACGATCATAATAATTCTAGATAATTCTTTCGATAATTCTTCATTCTTCGAATGTACCATTAATTGCGATGGTAGTAAAAATACATGAGTTTTGACTATAATATACATTCCCATTTGCGATGTGCAAATTTCTTCTAACCGTACCAAAATAGACACAAGACTCGGGAAATAAAAACTTTACACTTTAAGCAACTAGCAACTGTAAATTAAACTTAATCTAACCGGGTAGGCTAAGGTGTAAAGGTGTAACAAAACAAATAATTTGTGAAATTCCTAAAGGATTGGCTCTATGGGTTGTTCTAAGTGGACCTTCACTCTAAAGGAAAAAGTGGAAAAAGGGTTTATATGGGAGGTTAACTAACCGGTGTAGTTAGTTAATAAACAACATGTATAGGCTTTTTGGGTGTAATCCTAAAAATTTACCAATTTAAACAAGTTACTCCAATTAAATCCATAATACTCATTATTGTGTGTCGAGTGATATACCAAGCCAAGTTCTAAAGTCTACTACATCACCAGCACACTCATATTTTTGTGGAATTTGGGTAAACATTTGGAAATAGATAAGGCTAAATTCTCACAATATCTAACAAGGGTTATTGTGTGCGGGTTATGTATCAAGTAATTTCACAAAAATATGCTAGAAATTATTTTAAATTTGAGCATAATTTAAGCATTTTAGTGTGAAAATTAGGACAAGTAAACATTCTAATTCCATCCCCACTTGAATTATACAACGTCCTCGTTGTATATATAAAACATTAATTACGGGAATTAAAAAGAATTAGAATGAGAAACTCCCCTGATATTTGCTCGCTAGATTCTCCATGTTGAGTTTATTAGCAAGATTGTGTTGAACAGCCGCCTTGAAGTTTCAAGACTCCAACACTTCAAGATCTCCAAATTTGTAAATTCTCCACCAATATTCGTCGATATTTCTTTCACGAGGTCTTGTATAAAACATAGGAAAAGACGTGTATTCCTATCTTGGTACCTACGGTTAATTTAAACTAAACTAAACAAACTAAATGCGGGTCAGTTTTGTTGAATACGCCGTATCATATGCATGAATACGCCGTATTGACAGAACTGACAATAATATTTTTAAAGTGCAAAAAAAGTAAAGACTGATAATGTCCAGACAATCAATACGCCGTATGGTATGGAGCGGATACGCCGTATTGATGTATGGGAAGACAGACTCAATAAAATAACATTCCGGGTTGTATCCCGAGAAGCACTTTTGTTTTTGTGAGAGTCTTTAAGTTAGACTCCTTCCAACCTCACTTCACACCATCCTTAAACTCTAGAACCTCATCATCCTCTTTGCCAATGTTACCTCTGTAATATTTCTTCATCTTGTTTTCATTTGACCTTGAAACTAAACCCGTCTCGTCAGTGATTTCTATAGCCCCATCTTGATACACCGTTTTAACAATGTTTGAACTGCTCCATTTCGATTTAAGTTTTCCAGGGTACATCTTCAAACAAGAATTATAAAGTAGCACCTTGTCGCCTACCTTAAAATCTTTATCACCGCGAAGTCTAGAATCATGCCATTTCTTGGTTCGTTCTTTGTAAATTCTAGTATTCTCGTAAGCACCATCTCTTAATGTGGCTAACTCATTAAGCTGCATAAGCCGACTTTCTCTAGCAAGAGTTAAATCCATATTACATTGTTGAATGCCCAACGTGCCTTATGCTCGATCTCCATGGGTAAATGGCATGCTTTCCCATAAACTAGTCTATAAAAGTTGTACACATGTTGGGTGTTTTGTAGGCCGTACCTAAATTCCATAACGCATCGTTTAAGTTTTTCAACCAATCTTTAGATTGTACCCTACGGCTCTCTCGAGAATACGCTTAATACCCGGTTAGTAACGTTAGTTTGTCTATTAGATTGAGGAGATTACGTCGTGGATAAATGTGAGTCACTCCATATCTTTGTAAAGATTTTTCAAGCTAGGAATTACAAAAATGTGTCCCTCTATCACTAATCAAAACTTTAGGAACTCCGAACCTAGCAAATAAACTTCTTAAAAACTTAACCACTACACGTGCATCATTCGTAGGTAATGCTTGAGCTTCTACCCATTTGGACACATAATCTACAGCTACTAATATGTATTTATTACCTCTAGATTGGGGAAATGGTCCCATAAAATCTAATCCCCAAACATCAAAGAATTCGTAAACCTGAATGTTATTTTGAGGCATTTCATTCCTTGAAGATATGTTTCCCGATCTTTGACATGCATCACATCATCTTACGTACTCATTAGCATCCTTAAAGACACTAGGCCAATAAAATCCGGACTCATAAACCTTCTTTGCTGTAACATTAGCACTAAGATGCCCACCAATAGGTCCCGAATGACAATGTGCCAGAATTTCAAGGGTTTTACTTCCAACCACACATCTTCTCATTATATTATCCGCGCATAGTTTAAATGCATAAGGTTCCTCCCAGAAGTAAGTCTTGACTTGCGAGAAAAACCTTTTTCTTTTTTTGAAGGTCCAATTTAGGGGAACAACCTTTCCAACAATATAATTAACGAAATTCGCATACCATGGTTCATCGTTATTAGACTTGGATTTTAGCTCCATTAAATGCTCGTCAGAGAATTTATCAAAAATTTCCCTTTTATTTAACACCTTCATATGTGGATTCTCTAACCTAGATGAGTGATCTGCGGCCAAGTCTTCTGCTTCCTTATGTTTCTCTAATACTTAACAAGGGATAGTGAAATTTGTTGGGTCTTTTTCTTTTAATGGCAGTTTGTTGAGAAAGACAGCTGAGCACCTTTCGTTAATTGTCTTCATATAAGCTTCTTCAAGTCTGGATGTATTCGTCAGTAAACTCTTTAGATATTTAGCGTATTTTGGTATTTGCACTAGGGCTTTGATAAACGAAATATTAATATCGAGTTGTTTTAGATTCTTCAAAAAAATTTCGTTTCAGTGCTTCTTCTTTTTCTTTTCTCACCTGGTTTGGGAAAGAAACAAATGATTATTGTGGTTTTACCGATGGTTGAGTAGTCCTTTCACGAATACTTGAAGATTTATTTTCCACACCATCATCATGCGGTTTTTCTTGCACATCTTGTTTAAATCTGAGAGGTTCGTTCTTGTTGAATCCAGTTTCATTAATTTTTTTACTATGACTGGCTTCAGACGTCATCTCTCTTCCCCTGGTTGTCACTCCTTTGACTTCATTTTTTGGAATCAAAACATTACTCATAACCTTTGATAGTTCGTTCACCTCGATCGTCAGCTCACTCAATAAGTTGCTTCGTTATTTTAACAAAAGCTCGTTGGTGGTATTAGACTCTTTAATAAATATTTCTATCTCCTTATACTCACGTTTTCCTTCATCAATGAATTTATCCAATATTTATTCAATAGTCAACCTCCTTGTCGGGTAAATAACGGGTAAGGAGGCACCCCAAAAGCGGTACTTGAAAAAAAGACATAATTCAAAGTAAAACTATTCTAGAAAACTAAATGAAAAAGCTAACTAAAACTGCTGCTTTATTAGACAGTCAATACGTCATATTCAGTAAACTGGATACGTCGTATCGATGTTTGATATCGAATAAGCTGTATTAAAAAATGGATACGTCGTATCGATAACTGACAGCAGATAGTAGAAAAACAAAACTAAATTTATATTAAAAAAATATCAATAAAAACAAGAAATTAAAAAATCAAACTCCCCAGTAACGGCGCCAAAAACTTGATGTGTCGTTGTGTAAGTGTTATTTATGTATCAAGTTTTACTATTTATTTTATGCCGACTATACCTAAAAACAACACTTTAATGGGTAGTGTACCCGGTCAATTGTAGTTTTGTTGGTAAGTAGGGTGTCGATCACTGAGAGTGGAAGTTAACTCTTAATTCTACTGGTATTTTATTTACCTAGGTTTAGTACTAATCTAACCTAATTATTCTAATTAAATGTAATTAAACCTAAACTAACGCAAAGGGGGGTTTTCAGCCTGAGAGACTAGCACGAGTTTAGTTCTAATTATCCTAAGGTGATGAAAAATTACGCACACAAATGATTAACAAAAGATTAGGAAGAAATCAAATATGAGGAAAACATATTAGCCAGTTTAATATAATAATATGCCTTGATTATCTATTTGTGCAATGATTGTATTAATTCGTTGGTGGTATATCATTCCAAAGTTAGGTGGATCTTCTCCCTAGACTCGAGGTTTGCCGCTAACACTAGTACAAATCTGGGATTTCGTCACACATGCTGTTTTTTAAACGGCCACACAATCAGATATTTATGTGACTAAATGTACCAAAATAAAATAAACAGCCACACTTGAACTCATTTTGTGTGACCATTTCAGAATTTCA
>BQNB010022720.1:56509-62670 GCA_026074375.1 Tanacetum coccineum | reverse complement strand
TTATAATTTTTTCCTTTATAAATGCCGATTACTATATATCATATATATATATATTTATAATTTATTTTATTTATTAAATCATTAATTACTCATTTACCTTTAATCCCTTAAGTTTGTACAAAAACCTATGTAAATTTGGTAAACCATTTTGCTCAAAAACTACTTTCTAAAAATAAATTTCATTTTACCATTTCACTTTCTATTTTTAGAAAGTCCACTATAAATACCCAAATTTCACTCACTTCACTTATTTCCAACATGATACATTTCCCATAAATGCTTAACACAAAATCATCCAACTATTGACATAGCATTGCAATGCAATACGTCATTCCTTTCCATTATCACTTCACGTAAACAAATGGAATACATATCACCAAACACAAACGCATTCAAAATGAGATGATCATACACCTCAAAATGATATTAAGCACATACTTAACTCACTTAGCACACATAAAATCATATAGCACAACACTTAAACACATAAAATGAACTCTTAGCTAAACCTAACAGTATGACTAACCTGCTCAGATCACGGGTGTCACAACAGAGACACGTGACTTACCAAGTTGGATAACAATTCTTCCTAACCTTAACGGGTCCAAATCAGCAAGCATATCAGGTCGTTTAGTCTTCCACTCCAACATCATCCATAGCTTCTCAGTAGCAAAAAAGATAGTCGTTAAAGCAGCAACTGATGCAACTGATTGTAGAGCATCAATGTCGTTTAGTCTTCCACACCTATATCGGCATCCCTGATGCAACTGATTGCAGAGCATCAACGACGTACCTATAAAACAAAATGTATACATGAAATTAATTGCATTGAAGGCATAAGAGGTGAAGTATATACCAAGTACTGGAGTACAACATTAACATAACAGCTGCAAAATATATACCAATACAAAAACTATAAGACATAATAATTTGAACAATGACAAGAGACTATACATAAATATAACCAATATGGTACATGATACGATATTAAACTTGCAATGGCCATCGCTTACCATGAAAGGTAAAGAAAGGACTCGTGATTTGGGCTTGTCATCATCTTTGCCTAACACTTTCTAGGTCAAGAACTTAAGGAGCCGTTGGCTATATATCATATATTTAGATGTTTACAGTGGTTTATGACAGCAAATAGCAGGTTCAGACACCTTATATGTAAGGCAAAAAAAAGTTGTAAAATGCCTCATTTATGACATCAAATAGCACAACCAAAATATCCATTTATACAATAAAAGACAATCAAAACACCAATTTTCAACTGATTATATTATCTTTATATTTAAAATAAATATTTATTTGAGTGTTATAGAATTTTAAATCCCATATAGAAACAATTAATTTCAACAATTTCATTCCAAATCAATACTTAATTACCTAACAATACAAAAAACAAATAATCAAACATAACTTATTCCTAAATCGAACTTAACAACAAAATAAATGAGATATAATAAAAGGGTTAATTGAACAACAACATTAATTGTAGCAGTTTGGTACCTTCGAATTAGCTTAGTCTCTCTAGCTTGGTTGCATGACAAAAGTGGTCAGTAGCGGTAATGATGTGAGATGGCGGTTATGTAGGGGCTGTAAGCAGCTATAAATATTAAAGGGTTAGGGTTTGTGAGTGGAGGGGGGAAGTTTGGGTTTTTGTAGAAGTAATAAAAATTATGAAGGCAAATAAGCCGCCTTAAAGATTTAAGTTTTTATGTTTATTTTGAAGACCCGTAAGTGATAGCCTTGCAAGGAAACGGGCTAAGAAAATGTGAAGAATAAAGCCCAGTTTTGTAGAAGGAAACAGGCTCTAAAGGTGCAACACATAAAGCCTGGTTATTCAGAGGGAAACATGGCTCTATAATAAGAATAGAGCCTGGTTTTGAAGCAAAAAAATAGGTACTAAGAGGTTTTCACATAGAGCCCGGTTCTCTACAGGAAAACGTGGCTCTATACCTGGCAAAATCCCTTTAAAGCCCGTTTTCACAAAAATAGGGCTCTATTAAGGAGGCTCTATGTCAATTTGTATAGTAGTGATTTGTAGCATCAGACTGCATGGTAAGGTGAGATGGGTTAACAATCGAATAAAACAGATACATCCGCCATAGCTGCTTCTATAATAAGTTACCCCGCCAAGGTACGGAGGATTATCAATGTATATGAGGCCTCATATGGGTTAACAATCAAATAAAACGAATACATCCGACATGGCTACATCTGTAATAAGTTTCCCCGCCATGATGTAGAGGATCTCAGCTTTATGGAAAGCCCTTAGAGTCGTCATAGGATGTAACAATCGATATTATTAGCATTCTCATCTCGTAAATGGCAATTGTTTCTAACATTATATAACTTTAATTTATAATGGCAAACTACTAGTCATTTGAACCAAACAAAATTACCACCAAACTAAGACTTAGATTTCTATGACGACCGTATACCAAACAAGTAGCCAAGCCAAGTCATAGAATGCTCATATCCAACAATCAATCCGGATGCATTAACTGTCCAACCCGCCCGTGCCCGACACATGGCTGACCCGATACACTAATTTAAGTCAAGTGCATTTAGTGTAACCCAATCCGTACACGTATTTGCGTACATGTTTCTTTATGCGTTTCTCTATGATGTTAACAAACAAATTGTTTTATCAGAACATTTTAGCTTAAGTAAGAGCATGACGTGAATGTCTATGACGGCTGCATACTAAACAGGTAGCCAAACCAAGTCATAGAATGCTTAATTTTATCATCTCCATTTAATAGCAGCAGTGAGACACAAACAACAGCTGGGTTGGACCTAAGCCAGAGTTAGATCACCTATAATAAAACAGCGAATCAGGTAAGCTGTCGGTCAAACACGTGCCAATGCAATGTTTATAAGTAGCTATGCTTGAGAATGCTAAAAATTAGATATGTTTTATCATGTCATAAGACAATTCAGCTCAAGTGAGAGCAAGACGTGGAATTGTATGACGGCTGCATACGAAACAGGTAGCCAAGCCAAGTCATACGATGCTCATATCCAACATGTGGAAAACTAGAAAGGGGTTGAATAGTTTATCGCCTTTTAATTTAGTATATTGTTTGTTTGTAAAAACATAAATTTGATTTTATGTGATCTTAACGTACACACAATATGAACAATTTAACTAAGTAAATGAATAATAACAAGATAACTAAGTATGTAAGACAAGAGATAAGAGTTAGAAAGATCAAACCAAAAAATCAAACCACAACACAAGGATTTATAGTGGTTAGGTAACAGAAGCCGTCTTCGCCTACTCACTCCACTCTCCCCGAGTACCCACTCGAGAGTTCTCTTCACTTGTCAACAAACTCCCTTTAGGCGGAGAAAACCGTGACACAAGTAGCTACAACACCAATTTCCGACACTAAAGCCAATGACAAGTTTTAATCTTAGCTAAGAACCAAATATACCACACAATAAACTTTGTATTATGAGGACTAAAATACTAACCTGCGCTAACAAAAGATCACTTCACCTAATGCACTAACATGATCCACCAACCGCCGATCTAACTATTCTCGTCTATGATCCCACGGTCCTAACTAACTCGCTATGATCACCATGATCTAACTATAACACACAATTACACAAGATGCACAATTAAATTTTAGACATTATAACACCATCGTAAACTACGTTATGAGAACATAAACTAAGCTATAATACTTCGAAACCTTGATGGTAGGAAATTTCTCTCTTGACTTAGGATCTAAGCTTGATCACTGGAAAGAAATACTAACTTAGAATTAAATGATCAAATGAATGGAAGTGAATGTAACTAGACTTTAGAACAGAACAAAAAGTGTGCAAAAGGAAAAAAAAATCATTGGGAACAATCTGCTAATTTATAGCAAAGATGAGAGCATTTTGGATAGTCTGGCCCCCTTAGCTCCTATTCCACCTTAACACTAAGGGGGCTAAACCCCTTACCTTTAAGGGGGCCGCCTCAAGGCTAGATGCTACCCCTCAATTTATAGTCTTTTCCCATCCGAGGTGTTTCTGGATCAAAATAATCCGTTTTTTAGGTAAAATTTTGAATTAAAACGATTTTATTTTGAATAAAACAATTCTTATAAAATGTAAAAATATTTTATAAGGATATAACAATGTTTGTTACAATTTATAACAAAAATGTGATGTTGAATAAAAAATTTATTGACCATAAAATCATTAAGATGCATTTATTTATTCATAACCTTTAAGTGATTATGTGTTCAAAATGAAATTACAAATAATACTTGTTTACGTTTAATTTTACATTTATTGTTTTGACATTTTGTGATTATACAAAACGTAGAGAGTCGAACAATATTAATAATATTTTTATTAGCATTATTTCTATCAACAAATCTCCTCATTTTTTATGATTACAAATCTAAACTCTTTAAAATGTAAAATTATTTTTAATACAAAGTATTTAGGTGATTTTATTTCCATTTTCTCCCCCACCCCTTTTGTAAATCAAAAAGGCTTCACAATGAATACCCGCGTAAAACAGACGAAGAATGCTCCCCCTTGATGTGTACTCCCCCCTTCGAGGGCACCAAAGAATCGAGCGATGGTAACTTTCTACAAAACCAAGTTAGAGACACAAGAACCATTAGTTCTAACATATACAATATCATTACAAATATTTTCTTAAGCATGGTGACAATAAATTTGTGTTAGTCCAACCATACACAAATATGCTACCAAGTTAAACTCAACTATATATTCATATAGGAGACATACTAAAAACTAACTAATTTACTAATTGCACATTTAAAAACATAGAAGAATAAAAGTCCATTCATTCAACATAAGATTTGTCTGTACCACACAATCATACAACTAGCATGCATTAAACGGAAATATTATGCTTAACGCATAATAATACATCATAAATAAAAACTACAAAAGTCTTAATTTTCCTAGGTTGCTATAGGACTTTCTTGCAAAAGGTTGGGTTGAAAACTATTTGAGACACAAGTAACTAAACATATAGTATGTTTAGTTTGGAGAATTTGATTGTGGTGGTGGCGAATTTAGTGGTGGTGGTTGTGAAAGCATGTGTTGTATATAAGAGAACGTGTATTTAAGTTCTTCACTTAAGCCAAGGATGACTCTATGGTTGTAGATGCAACACAAGCATGCTACTCTATGTTTTTCAAGTAGGTTCCATAAAATAGGATGACCAAAGAGAGGTGGTGAGGGCATTAAAGATGATGGAGAATTAAATTGGATGTCAAGTGGTGTTATTGGTGAATGAGTAAGAGTAATGTCCATGGGTTCACTTCCTTGTGTTAGAGGTGGTGGAGGTAATCTTGGAGGAGGAGAAATTAGTAAGTTCAAGTAGCCATTGGTTGATGAGGATGTGGAAGAGGATGGTGATTTGAGTTTGGAAGCAATGTAAGATGAAGAAGTGGCCCTAGTAGATGGTGTTTTTAAAGGTGCATTTGGTGCACTTAGAGATGAGTGGTGGTGTGTAGGTGATGGGGTTTTGATGTCATCTTGAGTTAGCTCAACAAGCAATTATCTAGGTGGAATGATGTTAATTTTTGGTCTTTTAAATGGTTTGGAAGTTGAAGCTTTAGTGGATGTCATAGAGGTAATGGTGGTTGATGACAAATGAAGAAGATGATGAATTTGTTATGAAAAATAGGAGGCAATTTATTAAAGGAGAATGGTTTAGAAGCGGTATAAATTTGAGTTAGTTTAATCATTTCCAAATGATGTTTGTGTTTTTTAGGTAAGGATAGTTGAGGCTAAGTAAAAGATGGTCAAAAAGAAGAAAGGAACAGTAAAACCAGTGATCAGGTAGGCCGCCCCCTTATCTATGGTGTCGGCCCCCTTATTTATAAGGGGACCGCCCTTATGAGCTAAGGGGGCCGCCCATCTGATACTTTTCAGACACCCAAATTTTGATTTTTAGCAAAAAATTTGTAAGAAAGGTTATGTTTGATGAACAATTTGCAGCAAGTCCTATATATGCATGTGAATATAAAGATGTGCATGAAACAACTAAAAATACATAAAACAAGGATGCATAATTATGTCATAATAAGCATAATATTAAGGCATAAAGATTAGAGGTCCTAAATAAACTTAAACAGGTTCATCCGATGAAATCGGGTTATCATCACACA